>AWOL01S0007133.1:142464-167261 GCA_000715115.1 Nicotiana otophora
AAAAATCTACCATAAAAGGTAGAGTGTATTTTTACTGCCTAAACTCTCCAACCTTATTCTTGAAGATAGATGTTGAACCTTTGATCTTGGTCAATTGTAATGTGTTCATGAACCAAATCAATGCACTGGGACCTAATATCATATAATAGTAAAAAAGATGTCAAACATTTATCTCCACTATATCTCTTGGTTTGGCAACTTTCTCGTGAAGAAGTTTTTCATAAGTTTATAGCTTATTTAAGAATAAGAAAAGTTCATGTTTACACCAAAATTACATTTTTTTAGCAATTATTGTAAGTCATAATTATGTAGAAAGCAAATGAAGCAACATTACGAAAGTGAAAGTACTACCTGGTGATAATACGTTGGCATCCAGGTAAGAAGAATAAACGTCCCCCAGTTGTGACAGAAATGAGACACTATCAAGGCCCATACAGGTGGTTTTGACAGAATCAATTTCCAAGGGATTGATTTAACAGGTTCCTTGGAAACACTGCTACTAAGAATAAGCTTCTTTTCTTCAGGCCGCAGCTCAGGATCATCAAGGGGTGAACTGTATGCCTACATGAAAATTATCTGACATGGATAAGCAGCACTACTTATAGCCTACCAGGAAATTCCGAGTTTATGAATAGTAAGATTTTGCACGATGTGGTTTGTTGGCTGAGAATGTCTAGGATCAAACAGAGTGGTTTCTTTACAAATGAAGTTAAAGCATTCAATATACGCAACCACGGAGCTTTTGACAAATATATAGCAAAACCTGAAACCATCTAGATGATCCTCATTGTTTGATAAACAGTCATCTTAATAAATGTTTCTTTTACAATCAAAAGAATATACAGATTCATATGTACCTTATTGAGCCACACTGCAAACCATACAGTGCCTAAAGAACCAAAAGAAAAGAAGACAGAAGGCCACCCAAAGTTGTGTATCAGCAATGGCGAAAATGCTAGTCCAGTCACAGATCCAAGATACATTCCACTGTAGACCAGTGCCAGAGATCTACTTCTTTCTGATACAGGAACCCATTTAGAGAGAATGTTATTCATTGCCGGCATTGCAACACCCTGGAAGCGATAAAGTCAAATCAGCTAATCAAGAAACAAGGAATTGAGTTATAATGCCAGATTATTCCAAACGAAAAGACCTCATTTGACCTCAAAATTAAATCAGCTTAGATCTCCCTTCGATGAGTTAAAAAGAAATTAAGAATGAAAAATGAACAGAACCAACCTCACCAATTCCCATGAAAGCTCGAACAACAAATAAGAAGGGCAATCCAAGCTTTGCAGCAATGGGCGTGAGAACTGTAGCAACAGACCACCACACTACCCCAAATCCTAAGACAGCTTTCCCACCAACAGTGTCTGCCCATATACCTCCTGCTATCTGGGCTTAATACCACATTTATTAAAAAATGAAATACAGAGGGGCCTCAAGTCTAATAAGTATAAAGGATCCACATTATGAGTTGCAAGACAATGTGAAATAAGAGAGCTAAATAAATAAAAATAAAAGGCAAGAACAAAAAAATGACACTTTCTATCTTTAAAATTCAGAAGCTTATTTTGATAAATCAGAATAAATAAATAAAACTACTAGCTAATGAGCAGAGTGAAGGCGGATATCCTACCTGAGTGAGAAGATAACCCCAGAAAAATGAAGACTGTATTAAACCAACAGTGGTAGGACCCCAGTGGTATTCGGATGCCATTGGAAGTATGGCGATACTCATGTTTACCTGCACAGCACAATCTGATTAAAGTTTCCAACTGAAAACCCACTAAAACGGAAAGGAAGAAATTAATCGCTTACTCTATCCATATTGCAAAGAAGAAAAGCGGAGAAACAAAGAAGCACAATAACCCATCGCTTTGGGAACTCTAAGCTATCTCCATCTTCTTTCTTTCTCAATAAAGCATCGGAGATGGGATCCTCGAACTTCAACGATTCTGACGACTCAGCAATTTTGAAGGGCTTTGACTTGACATCAGCCCCCGCCTTCCAACTATCATTATTCCTCCGAACCAACCCTTCCCCGTATCTGCTCCCAAACTGAAACAATCGAAATGCGCCCCTGCATTCGATCCCATTCCCAGTAGTGTAGTAACTGAAATTTCTTCCACGGATGTTGGAATTGCAATTTTTGGGAGGAGAGCAACTGTAGTGGGAGAGGAGAAATGCTTTCGCAGTCATAGCAGCGGAGAAGTAAAGCGATTTTTCTATTGCTGCTGATACGTATATAGTAGAAAAGGAAATTTGAAAGGCAAGATTTTTAACAACAGTTGGAAATGTGGTGGTGCTACTGCTAAATTGTTGTCACTTTCCACCAAAATAATTGTACGGGATATTTATGGGCACTGGTTCTGTTTCTTACACGTGTCATAAGATAGTATTCCTTAGGATAATGAGTTTCATTACTACTACGTCGTTGGTTTCTTTCCGAAAATGACACTTCATAGCCATTCTTTTAAAATAGTAGAAAACATATATATTTTTTGTACATTTTTAGTATATATATATACACTTATGTATGTCATATAAAAAAAATATTGTATACGTGTCACGACCCAAAAATTTACTAGTCATGATGGCACATAACCCAACCCGCTAGGTAAGCCAACTAATAACTAACCACTTCCAATAATATTTAACAAGACAATTAAGCAAATAAATTATCTGAATCTTATACATTACCCCGAGGACTGGTAGTATAAATCATGAGCTTCTAAGAATAGAATTTACAAAGCTGAAATGAAATAAATACAACGTCTGTTTGAAAAGTACATAAACAGAGTTTTATAGATCTAAAGCTACCACGAACAAGAGGCAGCTACAACCGGGACGCAGGTACATCTTCAATCCAGCTCCCATCAAACACAGCAACATCAGCAGCCAATATTTGCACGCAAGGTACAGAAGTATAGTATGAGTACAACCGACCGCATATACTCAGTAAGTAACAAACCTAACCTTAGATTGAAAGCAGTGACGAGCTAACAAAAGGTCGGGTCCAATACCAATATCCCACAAGAGTTCATAATGCATAATACAAGAAATAAAAGGGGTATCTCATAAGTAAAAAAACTGCTCAGCTCGTTCACAGTTCTAGAAAATAGTCATGCTTTTCAAGTATCTCAGTGAAAAACTCAAATCTTTTACCGAAATGCCAAATATACGAGTAAATTTGAAAACTGTAATTTTTCCAAATATCCTTTCCACAATAAATAAGATGTTTCATTATCTTTTCAGATAGTAAGTGTGAAATACCTCTCTATGCCCACATATCAATGTGCGTAAAAGGTCATGAATGACGTGATACCGTACAACATGAGGAAAAATGCATCTCTATGCATGTATGTCATGTGTGCATGCCAATGCCATGTATCTCACAGATGCATCATGTACTCACACTCTCAGAGTACTCAATATTACTCTCTCACACTTTTCACTCATCATGCTCAACCACTCGTTACTGTATATGGCCCAGGGAAGATCCATCCCGGAATATATACATCACTGACCATCAATCACTCAGTACCGAGGAAGGCCAATCCGGCCCCAGAGAGAAGATCCATCTCCAAGTATATAAATGCTTCGGATAAGATCCATCCCTCAATATTATCAACAGTGCTCACTAGGGGGGTGTACAGACTCCGGAGGGCTCCTACAGCCCAAGCGCTATTATAAGCTAGATTCAGGCATAAATCAATATAACAAGCTGCGGCGTGCAACCCGTCCCATAATTGTCACTCATAATCAGGCTCTCAGCCTCACTCAGCCATCAATCTCTTCATTCTCACTCACGGGCTCACAATGCCATAAAACTAGCCCGATAACAATGATATGATGTATCAATAAACAACAACTAAGACTGAGATATGATATGAATGCATGAATATGACTGAGTACAAAAGATCAATGAAATCGGTGAGATGACAGCAAGAAACGACCACTATTTGGCCTAACAATATCACCATAAAGCCTAAACATGATATTTAGCATGATTGACAGCTCAGTTACTTTATCACATGGTGAAAACACAGATATCAACAAAATAGGGCCATTATACAGTGCCATGAAAACAACGGAGTCACAATTCATAGGGTGCACGCCCACACGCCCGTCACCTAGCATATGTGTCACCTCAATACCAATCACATAACACGTAATTCGGGGTTTTATACCCTCAGCATTAAGTTTAGAAGAGTTACTTACCTCGAATAAGCCAATACCAATGACGAGCAAGCCAAGCGATGCTCCAACGATGCCGTCACGCACGTAGCGACCTCCGAACGGCTCAAAACTAGCCAAAAGTAACTCAAATACATCAAATAAAGCCCAAGGAAACAATTCCAAATGATAAAGATCGAATTTTTAATGAAAACCCAAAATCGGCCAAAACTCACACCCGGGCCCGCACCTCGTAACTCAACAAAACTCACAAAATCTGACAACCCATTCAATTACGAGTCCAACCATACTAGTTTCACTTAAATCCGACTCCAATTCGATGTTCAAAACTCAAACATTCATATTATGAAACTTTAGGCCAAAACCCCCAATTTTCCTTTTAAATTCATAATCCAATTACCAAAACCAAGGTAGATTCATGAAATATAACCAAAACCGAGTAGAGAACACTTACCCCAATTCATATGGTGACATTTGCTTCAAATAATCGCCTCAATCCGAGCTTGAAAATTTTAAAATGAAGCCAAAATCGCGAACCCTTGTATTTATCATTCTGCCCAACACTTTCGCACCTGCGACACATTAGCCGTTTCTGCGGCGTTGCTTTTGTGACCAAAAATCACGCTTCTACGGAGAAGCACTGGAGGCCTGCCCTTCGCACCTGCGGTAAAATACCTGCATCTGCGCACTCGCAGGTGTGCGCCCAAATATCGCTTTTGCGCTGCCAACCGCTTCTGCGCTCAACTCACCTCATCTGCGCCTTCGCAGATGCGAAGCAATCTCCGCTTCTGCGGAACTCTGCTCCCAGCAATATTTCCGCTCATGTGACCCCTTCGTCGCTTTTACGACCATCGCACCTGCGCAAACCAGCCGCAGGTGCGGTCACACCAGAACCAGCAATAGCAACATTGAAGAAAATGATCCAAAATCAATCCGTAACATGCTCGAGCCCCTCGGGACCCCGTCCAAACATACCCACAAGTCACATAACAAAACACAAACCTACCCGAGGCCTTAAAACACATATAAAAACATCGAAACGATGAATCACACCTCAAATAGAAATATATGAACTTTGAACTTTCAATTTCCAAAACTCGCGCCGAAATATATCAAATCATCCCGGAATGAACCCAAATTTTGCACACAAGTCCTAAATGACATGACGAAGCTATTCCAATTCCCGGAATCACAATCCGAATCTGATATCCTCAAAGTCAACTTCCGGTCAAACTTATGAACTTTTCAAACCTTCAAATTTCTAATTTTTGCCAACTTGTGCCGAAACCTTCTAGAAATAACTAAATGCAAATTCGGGCATACGCCCTTGTCCAAAATCACCAACCGAACCTAACGAAACCATCAAAACTCCGTTCCGGGGTCAAATTCACAAAAAGCCAAACTTGGTCAACTCTTTCAACTTAAAGCTTCCACAAAGAAATTCATTCTTCCAAACTGATTCCGAATAACCTGAAAACCAAAACCGGAGATTCACATAAGTCATAATACATCATACAGAGCTACTCATGCCTGTAAACTATCGAGCGAAGTGCAAATGCTCAAAACGACCAGTCGATTCGTTACATTCTCCCCACTTAAAGTCCTTGAACGTGCCAAGAGTTGTTCCCAAAACCATCAAACTGCCGTATAACCTTACCATGCACGTACCCGGGGTGATACCACATCACCCTATCCCATATAGGTCCGATAACACAACATAACTGAAATTTCTCAATTCAACCTAGTCCATAAGCCTTAGAATCCAATTTTCCAGCATCCGGAATTCCTTATAAGATCTGAATCTCGTGACCTACACGCTGCATAAGTCTGAACAAACTGTACCAAACCGCAACCATAACCCAAGCTACAATCACAGGATATACCACCTAACTCAAATACCCATAGCAAAATCTCCGATCACAGTAACTGCTCAGAACAACCCAATCCCGGTAATAAACCTTATACCTAACAAAACCTCATTCTAAAACCTTTGTACACCGCCGATAATGAAAGAACACGCAGAAACTCATAATTGTTTCATCAAATCAACAAGCCGTGGAGCTCCCTCTCCTTCAACAAGAACTATAGCCAATTCCTAAGCCGACTTCCGATATTATCCTTTCAAATATACCGCAATCAAATCCGATAGCACCCATCCTAGATCTGACGACTCCATCTTATCGAATACCAACTACTCTATTAACACGCAACACCCATACTACTCAGAGCCACAAACCGTGCAATCCATGCACCAATAAGCAACAATCCAAATGTATTCAATTATGAAAATGACTCAATCAAGAGAACCGTCCCGCAAGCTCAACGGGTACCACCACAACGCAATGCTAAGAATCTATCACACATCGTAGGACCAAAACACATGAATCTAACACAATGGATCATACCTCAACATAAACTCTGCTGCAATGCGTGACTCCATCCAAACGTTGATCCATATCATATACCTCAAGCCACCCTGCTCATCAATAGCAACGCGAAATTCGACATCAAGTACCCAAAGTGCATTACCATAACCACGGAGAAGCAGATGACATAATGCCACACAAAACCCGAAAGAACATAACCCATACACCATCAACCATGCAATACCCAATTACTCATCTCGCTCAAAATTCGCTATAAAACCCAAATAGAACCGCACCAGGCGTTCTTATAGCCAATGAATCATAACTCCTCGTAGCATAGAAGAGTAACTCACAGATACTTTCAGAACACGAATAAGCTCAACAACAACTGAATGGCACATCCCTCAACAATAGCAGTATGGAGCCAACTAATCTGGCTCGGTGTAGAATACACATCCTAATTGGGCCTACCAATGGACCCCAATCAACTCCGGACACCCACAAATAGATAAATAATCCTCCGAAAGCCCACAATGGCTGAATCATAACACATACTATCATCTGGCTAGCTTCGGCCATGACTTCACAGTCCACAACCATGAAACAATCTGCTCTTGAGAACTCCCAGTCTCCAAATCCATAAAACACACGAATCATCATATCCGATCCCAACTCCACCTCCAGAATGTCTAACACATCTCTCATACACGATCATCCCACAAGGAATACTTCTAAAATTCTTCTGTGCCACATAGCAAAATTTGAATATCAGCAGTCGATCAACTAGGAGAGTGTCGCAGTACCAGTGAAGTATCCATAAATCAAAACACATACACATTGGCCCTTCTGAAATATATACTCTCATCAAGCCATACCGATTAGTAATATCATTTACCTAGTCATCTGAAACCGTCCATGCTGCCTATGAATTTTATGACCTTCCCTTCCAAAACAGAACTGTGATCCCGCTCACGTAAATCTCAATCCCACATAACACACCGCATATACCATGCCATCATATGAAAAATATGAGAACTTTGTAGTCCACTCCGAGTCACAAGCAACTACATACTCAATTAGCCAAGGACCTTCCATTTGATTTCATCCAGGAGAAATTCACTATACACCACATGCTCCTCACGCAAGCAGGAAAAAAATACCTTTTGAACCTTGGTAAAAACCATTGAGAACTCTTCGAACCCATTTGCACATAACCAAGCTATCAGAACCGAATCTCTCTAACTCAACCTAGCCACACAGGTTGCCAAAACCCAAGAGCATTGCCACGAAACACCTGTAGAGACTAGCCATGTCGTAAGTACCCAAAGAACCGATTATATCCATTACTGTGCTAACCCAACCTACTACCAAGCTGTCCTATTTCTCCAAGTCCCTTCCAAATTGCCTTCAAATTGATAATTCTCCTTGCTGGAACACCACGATCCTTAACCAAAATTCACCACACAAGAGACCCTAGTATAAAACCACAATTCCCTAAGGCCCATAAGCCGCTGGCTTCCCTCTTAAGCACCCCAAAACACCACAACCGCAACACCCACTCTAAAAAGACCTTATGTGAACCTAAAAATATTTCATNGAGACCTTATGTGAACCTAAAAATGTTTCATTCACCTTCTTGATACTGAAATGCATAATCCAATATGATATAAAAATGCCACAAGTCTCGACACCGTCCAATGCAAATATCAGATCCTAGCCATATACCAATCCGAAATGCCCAATTGCTACATATTATTCTTGAATCCATTAGAACCATTCTTGAGAGTCATCCACTCTGCTCAAATTTCAATTACACCGCCCCAAACGGGTCAAACGACTGGTGCCTCATTAGCACGATGACACCCAAAGAAGTAACCCCACCTTAACGCGACCAAGAAAATTCCTACTCCATGCACACTACATCTTTCACGAATAACCACTCAATCATTCCATGATTCCCATATACCCATAGAGTGTAGTACAACCCGTATCCAGAAATCCCCTTGCTCGAGTCATCCTTAGAGAACGAATAAGCTCCACTCTAACCGAATGGCACATCCCCCAACAATAGCAGTACGAAGTCGACCAATCCGACCTGGTGTAGAATACACATCCTCATTGGGCCTACCAATAGGCCCTAAATCAACTCTGGTCACCCACAAATAGATACATACTCCTCCGAAAGTCCACAATGACCTAACCATAACATATACTATCATTTGGCTAGATTTGGCCACATTTTCACAGTTCACAGTCACGAAACAATCTGCTTCTGAGAACTCCGAGTCTCCCAAATTTATAGAACACACAAATCACCATATCTACTCCCAACTCCACCGCCCGAACATCTAACACATCTCTCATACATGATCATCTCACGAGAAATACTTCCATAATTCGTCCGTGCCATATAGCAATAATTTGAATATCGGCAGTCTATCAATCAGGCGAATACCGCGATACCAACGAAACATCCGTAGGTCCAAAACACAGTGTGCCCTTTTTGAATGTACACTCTGCTCGGGTAATACCACTAGTGCCAATATTTGAAAATATTTGTTCTCCATAAACTCATTACCTCCCTTTTGAAACTGAATCGTATACTTGCACATGCAAATCTCAATCTCACTCCACCCACCGCCTCTATTAGACCATCCTATAAGAACACGAGATCCTCATTAACACTCTGAGTCACAAGCAAAAATAAATACATACCCGGTTAGTTAGAAACCTTCCATTTGCTCCCATACAGGAGAAAATCACAATACACAATATGTTCCTTACGCCGGTAGGACATATCCATCTTAAATCGTGATAGAAACCATCGAGAATTCTTTGAAACCCATTTGCACATAACCAAGCAATCAGAACTGAATTCCTCTAACTCAACCAAGACACACAAGTTGCCAAATATGAGAGTATTTCCACCAAAACATCTGTAGAGCCTCACCACATCATAATCACCCAAAAGAACCGAGCAAACCATTATCATACTGGTCTAGCCTACTACCCAATTGTTCTATTTTCTCTGAGTTTCTTCTGAATTACCCTCAAGTTGACACTTCTCCTTGTTAGAACACTACGATCCTTACCCAAAGCTTACTATAAGACACCCTTAACATAAAACCACACTACCCTAAGGCCCATAAGACATTATATTCTTCTTAAGCACCCCATAAATACCACAACCAAGACATCCACTCTAAAGGACCTTATGTGAATTTAAAATTGTTCCTCTTCCCTTTCTTATACTGAAATATAAAATCCATAGTCATACAGAATTACCGCAGGTCTCGACACCATCTAGTGTAAATAACCGATTCTAGCGATATACGAATCCGAAAAATTTTCAGTTGCCACTTATACATTTTTGAATCCATTAGCACCTTCTCGAGATCCACCCACTTTGCTCAAATCTAAATTGCACCGCCCAAACGGGCCGAAAGACACATGCCCCGTTAGCATAACAACACCTAAAGAAGCAACCCTGCCTTAGAACCACCAATCAAATTCATACTCCGTGTGCACTACATCCTTCAAATAACAACTTAATCATTCCATGATTTTCATGTTTTCACAAAGTGTAATGCTACCCGTATTCAGGAATTTCCTTACTCGATTCATCCTCGATCTCAACCTCTGCAAGTCATAACTAACCCACAAATATGCCTCAGACCAAAACTAAAATTTAACATATAACCATGAAAATAAACCGTCAGTAGCAGGCTCCCCCACTTGGCTCTAAGTCATAGAACAAAATATTCCATAACTCACAATACCCATACTCTATTACTACTATAATACCGGAGTCAGTTCAACAAAAATTATTCTTAAGCTCATGCAACACCAACCATAAGATACGTCAATCATCCGCTAAACTCGCATTTATTCTCTTGACAGTCAAGTCAACTTTCTCAACAGGATTCAAATTAAAATCTCAACATATACACCCCGCTGGCAGATAAGAAACTCTCCACTCAACATTATAAGGAACACACCTACGTAGATTACTCCGCAGGAGATAACCCACCTGTTTAGCCTCAAATTGGCATCTTGCTATACCTTTTCGCAGCGATAATTACTATGCAATAGCTAAATCTTTCTGAGTTTGAACTCATCAACACAACATGAAAATCTAATTCGCTCCATAATTAAAGTGCATGACAGATCCTTCAACATACTCACAATTCGAGACCGTGCGTTACATCAAACAAAAATCAAGCACCCAATGGCCCTCTTTACATTCCAAGGAAACACTTCTCGTCACATTCAAACCATCTTAACACATCCCGCAGTCACATCATACTTATCATATAGCCATTCGATCGCTCATCGAGCCACAAGTTCCACTCATGGGGACATTACCGTACATATGAGTCCAAATGTACAAGTTACAACTGAAGCTACCGAGCCTAAGCTGCGGTCTAAACTTGGCCTCAAGTCCTCCAGACTGGCCCATTACCAAAACACAGAATATATATTTCGAACCTCGTTCATGGAATCACAAGTCAACGATGCACAGCTGATATCGAGCGCTCACATGCGCACACGAATGCGTGGAAGGAATTCAAAGAGTTATTTTTTAAGCTGAATCAATTCCGCACGATAAGGAAAGAAAGATGGGAAATTATCCTAAATGCCTTGTAGCCTCTCGAAGATAAGTATGGATGTCATCATACTGATCCGCAAGACTCTACTAGACACTTGCTCATGACTTGTAGAACCTATGAACCTAGAGCTTTGATACCACCTTGTCACGACCCAAAATCCAATTAGCCGTGATGGCACCTAACCTCACATGCTAGGTAAGCCAAATTACAACAATCCGATTCAATTAATATTTAACTAACTCTAATACACTTTCCAAGGACTGATAGTAAAAATCATACACTTCTAAGATTAGAAATTACAAAACTGGTGTGAAATAAAAATACGTCATCTGTCTAAAATATACATGAACAAGATAAAAAATTCTAAAGCTACCATGAACAAGAGGCAGCAATGGCTGGAATGCGGGTACATCTTTAGATCTATCTCCCGTCGTACGCAGTAACATCAGCGTCAAAAATTTGCACGCAAGGTGCAGAAGTGTAGTACGAGTACAACCGACCCTATGTACTCAATAAGTAACAAACCTAGCATTGGGTTGAAAGTAGTGATGAGTTGGGACACGATCAAGTCCAACAATAGCTCATAACAATATAACAAAAGTGGTACATGAAATAACTCAGAAATAAAATGTTCAGCTCGTTCACAGTTCCAGAAAACAAACATGATTTTCAAGTATAAAGATAAAAACCCAAATCTTTTACCGAAAACACCAAAATATGAGTAAGTTTGCAAAATCGTGATATTTCCTTCCAAAACTGTTCAACAGGTAAATGTTCCATTATCAAATGGCATGAGGAAAAGTACATCTCTATGCCTACATGTCAATGTGCATGCGAAGTCATGAATGACGCAATATCATATAACATGAGAAAAATGCATCTCTATGACTATATGTCAAGTGTGCATGTCAATGCAATGCAACATAGTGAACAACCATATGCATACTCTTAGAGTATCAATCCACTCAGTCCTCCCCATCACTCGGTACTCGCACTCAATAGGTACTTGCGCTCACTGGGGGTGTGTGCAGACTCTGGAGGGGCTCCTTCAGCCCAAGCGCTATCATCCGCACGGACAACTCATGTGCTGCACGGATAACTCACATGCTATAGTATCAATATCTGGATCCATACGGACAACTCACATGATACACGGACAACTCACGTCCTATAGTATCCAGTCTGTGGAGCTTGCGCTTCTACGCCCATCCATCCGCATTTGCGATCACGCAGGTGCTGAATTTTCCCTCGCACCTGCGGCTACTGCCCACTCTCCCTTTTCCTCTTTTGCGCTCCCAGGTCGCTTTTGCAAGCTCACACCTGCGAGCCCGTCTCTGCAGGTGCGATTGCATCAGTAGGCAGCAACAAGTTTCAATTGTTCTATGTCCAAATTTGATCCGTTAACCATCTGAAACTCACCCGAGGCCCCCGGGACTTCAACCAAATACACCAACAAGTCCTAAAATATCATACAAACTTAGTCAAATATCTAAATCACATCAAACAACGCTAAAATCATGAATCATACCCCAATTCAAGCTTAATGAAACTAAGAATTTGTAACTTCTACATTCGATACCGGAACCTATCAAATCAAGTCCGATTGACCCCAAATTTACACAAGTCATAAATGACATAAAAAACGTATTCTAATTTCTAGAATTGGATTCCAACCCCGATAACAAAAAGTCAACTCCCCGGTCAAACTTCCAAACTTAAATTTCCATTTTAGCTAATTCAAGCCTAATTTAACTACGAACTTCAAAATAACTTTCTGGACACGTCCCTAAGTCCAATATCACCATACAGAGTTATTGGAATCATCAAAACTTTATTCAGAGGTCGTTTATATGTAAGTCAACATCTGGTCAACTATTTCAACTTAAGCTTTAAATCTTGGAACTAAGTGTTCCAATTCAATCTTAAACTTCTCCGACGAGTAACATAATTATAATTGAACACAAGATAAGTAGTAAATGGGGAAACGGGGCTGTAATACTCAAAACGACCAACCGAGTCGTTACAACATTAAATGTTAGTACTCCCTTAAAGGGAGGAAGATGGTTTGATCTGGTATTAAGTCAAAGTTAAGTGGTTTAGGTAAATATAGAATGGTAAAAGAAAAATGCGGTATAAAGGCAAAAGGAATGAGATTGCATTTACTCGGATCCTAAAGATATGTTATGGCTCCAAAACATTATGCAAGCATGACGCCGGTGAGAGGCAGTAATGGTTCCCGCACCAGATGTTATTGAGAAATTAGTGTAAATGAACACTTGATACATAAGGAAACAGTGCAAGAGGTAAGTTAAGACAAAAGACATATCCCAATAGAGATTACGATAAATATAGATATGAGAATGGACCAACGAGTAGTTAGTAGTTGATTCAGGAAGAGCCTAGTTATGGCTAGACAAGAGGATACAGACAAATTAGCAGATTATGCAAGATAAATGTAGCGAACCCTAACATAGTGAATTCAGTCTCGCAAATATGATGTCGTAATCCTTGAGAAATATCCAGATAGGAGTTGGGGTAATTAAAGGTACCTTATAAGTGTTATGGAAATAAAAGAGAGTGCCACTAGGAAGACAGTCAAAATTTCAGTTCAGAAGCAACCCTACGAGCACAAGGGTGCGGAGGTAAGAAACTACGGATAATTATAGGCGAGCAAGAACATCAAAAGTTCTGTCAGGTATATGATGTAATAAGCTCACAGCCTTACAAGAGTCAGAGGGTCTCCCCTAAGTACTACAACGAAAGACTAGTTGAGGAAATAAGGAAGAAGGCTTCAACCTAAGTATAGTAACTTGAAGAAGAAATGGTCTTGTAACAAAAATCTCACTACAATATTGTATACACTCCATAAGAAAGTGGCACCTATCATGGCTAATGAACAGAAAAAAAAATCAAATGTGATGTTTGAAATCATAGGAGGTACAGGAAATTCCAGTATTCGTGGGCAATTAGATAAGTCAAGTATTCATGCAACAAGTGGTAGAACGACCAAGAAATGTAATTGCTTACATTTAAAGACAACTGAGAAGGCACGAAAGGAAATCTATGGTGCTAGCAAGTTAAAGGAAGGTTGCGCGTAGTATAAATAGATATGTGTAGGTCGCAAGATAAAGTATCATAGAGTGATAAAGTTTTAGGTAGATAGGAGTAAGTATAAGAAAAGGTGAGTGAGAAGATAACAAGAATAGGTAAGGCCTCAGGATTAAATCCATCAAAACAAGAGAGCTGATGGTTTCTGTAAGTTATAGAAAGCTCAGTATAGCTTGAATTAACTCGGAGGAGTCTAAGACTAGGTGTATTTAGAAGAGATGGAATGCTTCCCTGGTAGTGGAATAAGGCTGTAATTATAATAGATACGAGGATGACGCGTAGGCCTTTGATTGAGTAATGATTTAATAAAAGGGTATTTCATTAATTGCACCGGATTAGAATACCCCCATAAGATGAATCACATTGGGATGCTATGAAATACAGTTATTGAAGTATAGTATTGCCCTAGGTGGATTAGGCAAACTACTTCAGATGTTTCCCTATGAGACGTGAACCCTAGTGACAATGTATTACGTAAGAGGTTTCAACTTATCAGTGGTAGATTATGGATCAACATTAAGGTGAATCAACAATGGATGGATAAAAGTTCCAAAGTATGAGATGAGATTAGGTTGTCATTCTTAAGATGAACAGTAATGAGGAAGAACTAAAGGACTTAGATTTATACATATAGGATAAGCAATGAGAGTAACCTGGAGTTGGGTAGCAGACCTCGGTAATAATAAAATGAAGTAAGTATTATGGTATAGTATAACCTACCTAGATGTAGTAAAGCCATAAGCATAGATAACCGAGTCTATGAAACAAAATATAGCAATAGTCGTAACATCGACAAAGTACCGAGTGAGAATTTCAGTACACCTATAGATGCCCAAAGGGACATCTTGTAATAGTTTTATATATGTTCACAAAGTGAGGCCTATAGATTGGCAAAAACCTGGAGAAAAAAAGAGAGAAAAGTCGCATAGGTGCACATACAAGGACATAGTTGTAAAGGCTGCATGACAGAAGGTAGCAATAGTTACAAGATTGGAAGAATTCCGACACAAAGTTTGTGTTATGAGAAAGAGGCCTAAATGGGGGAATGCCAAGATCTTTGGATTTATTTATAGAGCAGTTGCCTAGATGGCAAGGACAATATTAAAGTATTCATAAGAGCTATAGGTTATGAGACTGATAAGTGCATCAGCCAACATTCGAGGATGAATGTTCCAAAGGGGGGGAATGATGTTACACCCCATGTTTTCATACGTGAGAGACGCCGTAAGTCAATTGATGTAAGCTCATAAATGAGATCGTCTTTGAAAGTACATAAATTAAGTTAATCATGTTACCTTGGAGATTACAAATCTTTAAGATCATGGATAACCAATACCAAGAGGGTTGAAAGGTTTAGAAGCTAAACAAATTAAAGAAAATAAGTTTCGTCGAATGTCGACAAGTTGGGAATGTTATAACATATATTTTTGGTGTGATACTAGGGTTATTACCATGATAATGAGGTTATGTTATGAGTTATTTTAGTCGTATGATAGTCGTGTATTACGTTTTGAAGTCAAGCGAGTTGTGGAACAAAAGTTGGCAAAGGTCATCACAAGTTACATTCATAATGTGCTGAAAATTAGGTGAAATGTAGATGAGATTTTCTCCCAATATACTTGGAATTAAGGAATGATCTACATACAAAATTGAAGATCTACGAGTCTAGTTTTTAACGTATTAAACCGTACATCAATACAACATCGGTGTAGAGAGATATTTGTATTTTTGCGATACTGCACAAGAAGCCCCATGCTTACACTCTCCAAAACCTCCCAAACAGTTCCATGAAGGCTCCAAACAAATTCCAAAAAAATACACCATAATCCAACATCAATGTTAGCCAAAGGTGAAGAATAACCCATCTATGGTGTTGTGATGTGAATAAAGATGATGGTGAACTAAGTTAAGCTTGGGGTTCAAATTTTATCTATTGCCTAAGTATGTTTAACATATTTTTGATGGCGTTTAAGGTTAATTATATGTTGGTTGTGGTGTTGGAGTGAAAGATTTTCAAGATAGCACTTGAAAGGGGAAGATATGTTGTTATCTTTTGTTGGGTTATTTTAAGGCTATATATATGTTGTTATGGATGGAAAATGGAGAAAATAACTTGATTATGATATGGTTTCTGTTGTTATGCATGTTTATATGTTTATCAAGTGAATTTGGGAAAGAAACATATTAAACTTGAGATTGGAAGTGAAGATTTGCTTGAGTCACTTCTATGGTGTTGTATTGCCATTGAGGGCTGTTGTAAGCTAAATGTATCTTGGATTTTGACTTGAAGCTACTGTAGAGGTATGTATGTTGTGTTATTGTATGTGCTTAAGGTTATATTTATGTTGATTAAGTTAAATGGATGGACTAGACATGAACTAGTGAATAAAGTTGCTAATTGAGGATAGTTGGAGTTGTGGATTGTTTTCTTTGTTATAAATATATGGTATAAGGATGGAATCATTGATAAATGACTTAATTATCATGTTAATGATACTATTAAGTTAAATTAAGAAGTGTATAAGGGGTGATATGGGGTATACAGATTCTAATTAGAGCTTGCCGCTCGTCGTGAAGTAGTAGTGACTTGTTGTTGTTATATGATGTCATGTTATTGATATTTATATGTTTCTGGATTTCTCTAATTGTTGTTGTTGGTATATTTTAATGGAGGAGGCCCTTGTTATAGGGGAGATGCTGCCCGAATTTACGTAAACGAGCTACTAGCTTAAGTTACAGACTTAGCCTTTACTCAGCACTGATTTTGAATCTCCTTATGCTATGATAGATTGAGTTGAGTTGTTTGAACAGTTGCTTGGAAGGTATTAAGGACTCAACAGGGTTAAGGTGTGTTAAGGCTATCCCATATGATAAAAATGAAACGAGCAAACGCGCAACTTTCATAAATGACTCTATTCATAGAAGTACTAGGGGTGCCTATGTTCTTGATTCCCTATGTGTCCAATTATTATATCGTCTGTTCATGGGTCTCAGAAAATACGTAAGTTGATAAAATTTATCCGAAGGCATAATGATCTTATGATATTCCGAGAGATCTTATTGACTTACTTCATTATGCATAGCATTCATTTATACATGTATATTGACCTATGACCAGATGATATTATATACGTGTATATTATATGTATATGGGGTATGGGGAAAGGTTATGGTAATATATACGCACCACCACCTGATCAGCAGGTATACGTTGATGATTTCGCCCACAGAGGCCGAGATGATATGATGGGATGCCCTCAGAGGCTTGATGATTTTATGCACGCATATACCTATGCATGATATGACATTTATTTGCATATGCATGACATTATAAACATTTCATGACTAACAGAGATATTCAGACTTACAGGTAAGGCTGCTTATCGGGCGGATCGGGCGATTATTTACTCTTAACGGTTCGGCTTATCGGTTATCGGCTTTTAAATGTATTAATCCGCTAGCCACCCGATAAGATATTGGGCGAATTAGTATCAGTTTAGCTATTATCGGGTGGTTATCGAGCGGTTTATCGGTCTATTTGAATATGTATTACAGAGGCCTATAGGTAGTTGGATACTGGATGTTTCCAAATACTTTACTTCTACTTCTATTACCCCAGTGAAACTTTATTACTTGAATTGCAACTGACCAAGGGTTTGAACATCACATTTACACATTGAATCTGGCTACAGATAGCATGTTCTATGCTCAATGGAGTAAATGATAAATACATCTATGCAACACATCTGAGAAGCTAAAATTGTAGCTGATATTGTTTTTAAATATGTTTATAATAATAATTGTACAATAGTCGCCTTCTTTTGTATTTGACTAGTACATGTATTAATGACCTTCAAATTAGGTACTAAGGAAAAGAGTCATATCTAATATCTTGTACCAATATTTAGTCTTTATATATAAAGCATATCCAGTTTACTTTCTGCTACTCAGGCTATGGCCATAACTGACGGCTAGGTTCTGAGATTAGAGAAAATGAGGAAAAGATTAGAGAAGAGAATGAGAGGCGAGGCATTGTGGTGTTGTGGTTGTGTTGACTGTTGCCTCAACCTTCAGAGAGTAGAGGGTCTAAGAGTGAGAGGCGATGCAAGAGGGAGAGGCGAGAGGGCTAGGTTTTGAGATCTGAGGGAAATTAAAAATTAGGAATTTAGATTTTAGGGTTTCTAATAGTGGATAAGTGGAAGGGATATTTAATATACATATGGATAAAAATATATAAATATAAAAATTCTTAACGGGTTAACGATTTATCCTATAAGAAAATTGAATAATACGCCCCCAAACCGATAAGCCGTTAATAATAAAATTTCAATATGTTCCCCACCCGTTAATCCGATAACCTGATACCTATAAGCCATTAAGCCACTTTCGCGGTTCGATTTTCAATTTTGGTTCGATTTTGAACACCGCTACTTACAGGTTGAGTTCTTTACTCCATGTTTCTTTTATGTCTTTTATATACTGCTTTCATACCTTACATACTCAGTACTTTATTTGTATTGACGTCCCTTTTGCCTGGGGAAACTGCGTTTCATGCCCGTAGGTCTTGATAGAGAGGTTGACAGTCCTCCTAGTAGGCTATCAGCTCAGCGGAAGGTGTTGGTGCACTCCACTAGCTCCAGAGTTGCCTATTTGGTCAGTATGCTTTGGACATGTATTGATTGGTATGGCGGGGCCCTGTCCCGACCTTTATGACCTCCTAGAGGCTTGTAGATCTATGTTGTTTACGAAATTTGGTTCTTTTGGGGTTATAATTGATGGTTGTTTCTGAATTCCATCTCTACTACAAAACCAGACGTGAGGGTTTCTTCTCATCCAGCTCCTCGCGAATAAAAGAAGATGTCATGTATATGGATACTTGTATGGCCTTGTCGGCCTATGTTTTGAGTGTACAAATGATCATGTCGGCCTTATAGGCATGTATGTCACATGTATAAGTTTCTATATCATGTTGGGTCATCCTATGTCTAGTATCCCCTTATGTTTTATTCTGGTTATCTCATGATGGCCCGTCTGGCCCATTTAGCCATGATGGTGTGATAAGAAAGATACGTTACGTTGGTACTCGGTTGAGCAAGGCACCGGGTGCCCATCGCGGCCCTCCTATTTAGGTTGTGACAGTGGGGCTAAGGATAATAGTGGCAATTTGATATAAATTTCCATAATGCACTCTATTTTACACTTGTTCATTGAGTTTTTAATATCAGGTCAAATTAAAAATGTCAAACTCCCAATATTCCCATTTGAACGTTGATACTGAGTCTGGCCACCATGGTGAGAACAACAATGGGGTGCCCAGCACCCCCTGCTGACTCCAACGGTGTTCCAGTCACGGACCCAATCAACGCTAACTCACATGTGGCTATCGAAGCAAACTTGCCTACCGACCCCAAAAACAGCATTCGCGGGGGAGCCCGATCGATAGCCTGGAGTACACACAATGGCGAATATGATGGGATCAACTTGCGGGTGATTTTCGAAATGTTACAGGCTCAACAAAGCAGCAATAGCCCAGTTGCAGAACCAAAGTCGCGCCCCCAGCAGAGTTGAGCCCAAACCATCCAGGGAAAACACTCGCAAAAATGAACCGGCCACAGAAAGACCGTGTGAAGTTGAACCCGGGACCAACCCGAGATAATAAAGATGCTTCAGAACTGACAAAATGGATGGAAATGGGAGAAAGCAAAATCGAAGCCAATGACAAAAAAGTGGAGACCTATAACTCTAGGGTCGATCAAATCCTAGGAGCACCCCGATATTGAAAAAACTTGGATTCCAAGAAGTTTGTCCAAAAGCCTTTCCCTCCGAGCGCAGCTCCAAAACCGATCCCAAATAAGTTTCGTATGTCCGAAATTCCATAGTATAACGGGACCACAGATCCGAATGAACACTGACCTCCTACACATGTGCCATCAAGGGAAATGACTTGGAAGATGACGAAATTGAGTCGGTTCTACTGAAAATGTTCGGGGAAACCATGTCTAAAAGAGTAATGATATGTTATCACAACCTGCCCCCTAATTCCATTGATTCATTTGCTATGCTTGCGGATGCCTTCGTAAAATCTCACACCAGGGTCATCCAAGTCAAGACCAGAAAATCAAACCTCTTTAAAGTCAAGCACTAACGAAATGCTCAAGGAGTTCGTGTCGAGGTTTCAAATGGAAAGGATGGATCTGCCCCCGGTTGAAGACGATTGGGCTGTTCAAGTATTCACTCAAGGACTCAAACCTCAAAGCTCTTTGGCTTCACAGCTGCTGAAACAGAATTTGATAGAGTACCAGGCGGTAACTTGGGCTGACGTCCATAACAGGTACCAATCGAAAATCAGAGTGGAGGATGATCATCTCGGCCCCCCCTCTGGGTCCGTGTATCCCATCAAAACTAGACAGGTCTAAAAGATCCATCGATCATGAACCGAGACCAAGCAGAGATCGGTGTCAACCATATAACGGAGATCGAAGGGGTAATGGGTCCGGACGCAACCCTGCGAGGAGTGAAAAAAAGAATGACTGACGCCACAATAGTTGGGGAATCATGAATAAGAATGGTTTCAACAGGCCACTCGGGGCCCGGGAGGCACCGAGATTATAGGAATACAACTTCAGTGTTGGTGCTGCCAACATCGTATCCACCATCGGACGCATCCAAGATACCAAATGGCCTCGATCATTGTAGTCTGATTCTGCCCAAAGGGACCCCAACCTAATGTGTAAGTATCATGGCACTCACGGCCACATAACCGAAGATTTCCAACAACTGAGAGAAGAAGTAGCCTGATTATTCAATAACAGACACCTCCGAGAATTTCTGAGTGATCGAGCCAAAAATCACTTCAAGAATAGGGACTCCAACAAGCAGATCGAGCAAGAGGAACCTCAGCACATCATTAACATGATCATTGGTGGAGTTGACATCCCCCAAGGGCCGATGCTAAAATGCACTAAGGTGTCCATTACAAGGGAAAAACAGACTCGCGATTATATACCGGAGGGAACCGTATCGTTCAATGATTAGGACGCTGAAGGCATCATGTAACCACATAATGATGCACTAGTAATATTTGTACTCATAATAAATCTCGAGTTAAGTGTGTGTTAATTGATCTAGGTAGCTCGACCAATATCATCAGATCGAGGGTCGTGGAACAGCTGGGTCTACAAGACCAAATAGTGCCTGCAGTTTGAGTTTTAAATGGATTCAACATGGCATGTGAAACTACTAAAGGGAAGATAACCCAGCCGGTACACACCACCAGAACTATTCAGGAGATGAAGTTCTATGTCATCGAGGGGGATATGAGGTACAACGCTCTATTTGGAAGGCCATGGATTCACAACATGAGGGCAATACCCTTGACTCTGCACCAGGCATTGAAGTTCTCCACACTAGGAGGGATCAAAATAGTTTACAGAGAATAGCCGGCCACAAAAGAAATGTTCGCGGTCGATGAGGTGATCCCAGTATCCGCCCTCTCGATATTAAAGAATTCGGAGTCGGTTAGGAGGGAAAAAACTAAATAGCAATCACCGACACCAGCCCCGACCGAACCGGAAAAGCACAAAGCAGGTGAGGATGATGATTACGGAGTTCCCAGGTCGTTCATCACCCCTAACGATTCCGATGCCACCAAGTCAACGGTTGAGGAGCTGGAACAAGTCATATTGATCGAACACTTGCCCGATCAGAAGGTATACCTGCGCACGGGGTTAACTCCCAAGCTCAGGAAAAAACTCATTGAATTCCCTATAGCTAACATAGATTGTTTCGCTTGGTCCATCTTGATATGACAGGGATCCTGCCAGAAATAACTATTCACTAGCTGAGCTTGGATCCGAAGTTCCACCCGGTTAAACAGAAGAGGAGGCCTCAGTCCGAAGTCAAGCATGTATTCATCAAAGACGAGGTATCCAAACTCCTTAAAATAGGTTCCATTCGGGAAGTTAAGTACCCAGATTGGTTAGCTAACGTAGTGGTAGTGCCTAAAAAGGGAAATAAATTAAGAATGTGTGTAAATTACAAAGACTTGAACAAGGCATGCCCTAAGGACTCTTTTTCTTTGCCTAACATCGATCGCATGATCGATGTGACGGCCGGCCACGAGATACTCAGCTTTCTCGATGCCTATTCCGGGTACAACCAGATTCGGATGGACCCGGGCAATCAAGAATAAACTTCCTTCATCAGTAAATATGACACCTATTGTTAAAACGTAATGCCGTTCGGACTAAAAGCCGCTGGTTCCACTTACCAACTCCTTGTAAATCGGATATTCGAAAAACAAATAGGAAAATTAATGGAGGTTTACATTGACGACATGTTAGTTAATTCCCTGCGAGCAGAGGACCATTTGGAACATTTGCAGGAAACCTTCAACATACTGAAGAAATACAATATGAAGCTGAGCCTAGAGAAATGCGCATTCGGGGTCGGATCCTGGAAATTCCTTGGATTCATGGTTTCCAATCGGGGAATCGAGATCAATCCTGACAAAATCAAAGCTATAGAAGACATCACCGTGGTGGACAATGTCAAGGTCGTTCAAAGGCTAACCGGGCATATAGTTGCCCTGGGTCGGTTCATATCAAGGTCCTCCAATAAGAGCCATCAGTTCTTCTCATTATTGAAGAAGAAGAATAAATTTTCATGTACCCCGGAGTGCCATCAAGCTTTGGAAGAACTCAAACGGTACCTTTTGAGTCCTCTTTTGCTTCATACTTCGAAGGCGAACGCGTAATTCTACTTGTACTTAGAGGTATCCGAGATAGCGGTGAGTGGAGTCTTAGTCCGGGAATAGGAAGGTACACAATTTCCGATATATTATGTTAGAAGGACTCTAAGTGAGGCCGAAAAAAGGTATCCTCACTAAGAGAAATTGGTGCTCACTTTGCTAAGCGCCTCCAGGAAATTAAAGCCGTATTTTCAATGCCATCCCATATGTGTCGTAACTGTAACACACCAGAAAAGTTTGAAGTATTTCAATGTAAATCCCCGTAAATTTTGCAAGTGAATTCAAGGTTTCGTGGTGCCGGAGTAGGCTTACGTGTTTGAGGATGGTATAAAATCTTCGCGGCGAGCCATTTCTGCGGTCCATTATGCGACCGCAGAACCACTCTGCGAGCCGCATAATAGCCACATAAGTGAGCAGGAGAAGGGCCAGTCTGGGGGCAATTATGCGGTCGACTATGCAACCGCATAACTATTATGCAGTGCATTATGCAATCGTATAACAGTTATGCGGACCGCATAGTGACCGCATACACAGACAGATTTTTGATTGTTTTGGTCTGTAATAATGCGACCGATATGTGGTCCGCATACATTATGCGGTCGCATATGAGACCGCAGAACCTGTTCCGGAGCTCCATTTTTGGGCTCTTACAGCCCGACCCTAGTTCGTTAAATACACGCAAAGGGTCATTTTTGAGCAAAACTTCTAATGTTTTAGAGAAAAGGGAGAGTGTTTTAGAGAGAGAGGAAACCCTTGGCTAATTATTCATCAAGTCTTTCTCAAATCTTGAAAGATTAACAAGAAAAACCCACAAGTTCTTCATCTAAGAGGTAAGGTTCCATACTCTAGTTTTCAATTTCGAATTTAGGTAGAAGATGGTTGATTAGGAGTATGATTCATGGGTATGAGATTATTATTTATACATGCATGTACCAATAAGAATTGTGGGAAGATTGTTGAGCTGAAATAAGTAAGGATTGGGTTGTGGAGTGAAGGAAATCTTATAGAAGAACCTTGTGGATAAATTTGCACACCTAGTGTCTGATAAAATGCTCAAATGAGCTGAGACCATGAATATCTTCCTAATTATGATTCAATTTTGTTATGTCTCAAAATATATCGGGATTGCTAAGAATTCTGGATCATTCTAGAGTTAAGGAAGCTCGATTAAGGTATGTTGGCTAAACTTTCTCTCTTAGAATTGAATTCCATAATGTTTCCATAAGTTTCAACGTATGGGTTGCATATTAAAAGGTTATGGCTTTAAGTCATGTTTCAATGAAAGATAGTATGCCAAATTGTGTGAGAAAATTTCAATATTCTTAAGACTCTTAATTGCTCATATGTGTACCTAAAGTCTTGATTTGGAAATGTCTTATTACTGATAATCTATAAAGATGGTTGGAAGTGTAATAAGTTAATTGGGGTTATAGAGTGTGGCCAACGTGCCAAGAATTTAAGTTATGATTATGTCTAGTAGTGCAAATGATTTGAGAAGATGCGATAAAAAATATGAAATGAGCCTCGACTCAATTGTTTAAAAATGACTTCGAAGATAGAATTACCTAAAAGCTTTTGTACTCAATTCATGCCCATTAGTAGTTGCTTTAACTAATACTTTGCTTTATGAATATATCTAGTGTGATTCGAGTTCTATATACTCATGTGTTGAACTGGTACATTGTCATTGCTAGGGAAGATCATTGTAAGAATAAATGGTGTATTGATTGTTTATGATTTTCATGTGTGTTTCTATTGTTGGAT
>AWOL01S0007136.1:0-72600 GCA_000715115.1 Nicotiana otophora
AGTTAGTGCTAGTTTCCATTCAGTTTTATATTTTGCTTCGCAAATTATCTTGCAAGGTGGTCCCATGGACAAAGTATGACATTATATGATCAGAGTCCCTTAATCGCCATTTGGTACGCCAGGTTAGGTGAGGCACCGGGTGCTGGTCTCGCTCCTAGGTTCGGGGTGTGACATGCGGTTCCCTCCAAGCCAGGTGAAATTCGCTTATGCGGACCACTTTTCGCTTCTGCGCGATCGCTTTTGCGGTCCACCAAGCACTCTTGCGCCCCTGCACATGCGGAGATTTTCCGCTTCTGCGACTCCAGCTGCCCATCTCGTTTTCCACTTCTACGGAGCACCCTTCGCATATGCGGCCTCACATATGCGGAAATACACTCGCATCTGCGGCCATCCCAACTTAGTCCAAATGTCGCTTCTGCGGCCGCAGTGCCACTTCTGTGGCTCTGCACCTGCGGCCAAAACCTCGCAGGTGCGGTTACACCAGATGCGAGCTGCTTCAGCCTTCTTCCCAAGTCCAAACTCGATCCGTTTTCAATCCGATTAGCACGCGAGGCCCCCGGGTCCCCGTCCAAACATACCAATACACCCCAAATTATAGTACGAACTTAGTCGAAGACTTAAACCACGTCAAACAACATCAGAATTACAATTCGATGGCCAAAACATTTCTTTCAACTTTTCAACCTTCAAACTTCGACGAACGCATCCTATTCTTATCAAAACATTCCGGAATGATGCCAAACTTTGCGTGCAAGTCATAAATCACAATACAAATCTATTCCAAGGCTTGAAATCCCAAACGGATATCGATAACATTAAATTCCACTTCAATTCAAACTTAAGAATTTCTTTAACTTTTAAAATACCAACCTTCCATAATAAGCGCCGAAATGTTCCTGGGTGGTCCGATACTCAACCCGAACATACGCCCAAGTCCAAAATATCATACGAACCTATAAGAGCCTTCAAATTACGATTCTTAGGTCGTTTACTCAAAAGTCAAACCTTAGTCAATTCTTTTAACTTAAAGCTTCTGAAATTAAAATTTGCTTTCCAAATAAACTCTGAATTTCCCCAATTCCGACCACAAGTACAAGTCATAATACCTGAAGTAAAACTACTCAAGGCCTCAAACCACTGAACGACTCGCTAGAGCTCAAAATGACCAGTCGGGTCGTTATATTTAAACTGCACCAGATAATATAAATATCTACAGAAGAACCATAGTTAGCAGTCACATATTTTCCTTAGTTCAAAAATTAGCAACAACCTACTTTCATCAGTTCAAAAACCACATAATTCTCTCCCCCACTAGGACACTTCATTCCCCTGAATGAACTACGTCGTGAGAGAGAGAGACTACGACTTTTGTTCATTTTCCATCACCCAGGTGAATCTCATCCTCTATTTCAGAGGAGATATGTCCCTTTTTAACAACCTCATCGTTTCAACTACTTCTCTTGACCTTTTTGCTTGTTTGCTTGGTTGTGCATCTTTATTTATAACTGGATCATTTTTGCTAGGTGGAAACATACTGGAAATCAAAAGTAGTTAGTTGACCAAAATCAGGTCAATCACTAAAGATATTGCCCTCTTTAGTAGACAATGTGTCTAAAATATTTGGTATATCATGGAGTAATGGGGTCTGGCTTAAAAGTTCATCAGCATCAAAAAATTGTGCATCAGGAGCACGTGCTAGTTCTGGAACATTTGGTGTATCAGTTGGTGGTGATGATTGGTCTAGAAACTCAACAACATCGAAAAATTGTGGAATGAGAGCAAGAGTTAGATCAGAAGTATTTGGTACATCAGTTGGTGGTGATAGTTGGTCTAGAAACTCAGTAGCATCGAAAAATCATGGCATATGAGTAATATCTGGATCGCCCCACACAATGGTGGGAAAACAAGGCATATTCAAGAATCCCCAGATTGTTCCCATGTTGCGCATCATGTTAGCAAATGTACAAAGCATAGTAGAATTATATACTGTACCTTGCATCAGGATGTTTTCAACTCGACGCAACCCCAACTTTATCAATTCTTCTAATTTTCCAGTCTTGTTCTCCATTATTTCTTCTAACTTATCAAATTGTTCAGCAAGTTGAATAAATTGATGCAGCAAACCATCAACTTGAGCTGCAAGTTGATTCATAACTATCAATTGCGCATTCGGTGCAAGACGTGCTTGCCTTGATTTTTTCTTCTTGCCTTGACTTTCTTTTTGGACCATCCGTTTATCCAATACTATCCCAGAAGTATTTATTAGTCATTCCAGAATAACATCTAACAGGCATCGAGCGGCTTGGGCACACATTAAAGTTTTTCAGCAAATTTGTTATTGTTGATGGAAAGAAAATGCTTCTCACATTTGGGTTATCTACACAGTCTTTGACATAAAGATTGATCATTTTTCCAACATCAATTGGCATGCGAGTACAAATGGCATAGAGGATAAGAACTCTAGATGCCAATACCACTGAGTTATTTTGATACGGACTCAATCTACTACTGATCAAAGAAATCCATGGTCTATCACAATAACTAACATTTCTCCCCTTTAAATATTTTCTGGAACCATCAGCATAGAATTTCCAATTAGCCCCAAATGGAGACAATTTCTCTTCTATTTATTCCCAATTAGGTGTTTTAATTATCAATTGTGTCAAGTCATCATTCACTGTTTCACCTGGAGATTGTACGAAACACTCCCATTTGTAGTATTTGATGGTTTCAACTATCATCTCGTCAAAATCACCATCTCCAGCATGGAAATCCATTCCCTTTTTGTTTAATGGTGTCTCTTCCCTTCCAATCTTCAGCAAGATTCTTACTGCTTGTCATTCTTAAACAGTGATGAGAACTATTAAAGAAGAAAAGTGAAGCACAAAGGTAAAGCACAAAAAAAATGAAGAGAAGGAACGGTGATTTTTTAAGCCCTAGTAGAAGTGAAGAAGAAGACAAGGTTCAGAATGTTCTAAAGGGTCCAAACAAAGTTATACTTTATAAAGACTTTAAAAGAAAAATAAAGAGCAATTTAACCCCACAACAGCCCATGACCCAATGTGCACGTGAGACAAGTAATAAACTACAAAGTTTTGTCTTGTAAAGTGTTTTTTTAAAATAAAAATATATATACTAAGCATTGTTTAGGTAAGACTCCAACTTAGCATTGGAACTCCAAATTTAATGTTTTTTTATTAAAACTAATTGAAAGTCTAACTAAACACGTGAGGTTTAAATTAATAGTATGTTATATCCTTAGAATAATAATAAAGAAATTATTGTTTGTGCATTGCACTATTACTTGAGACATCTTGTATAAGTGTATATTTATATGTATTAATAATGAACAGCATTCTAAAATTTAGTATTATATGCACTAATTAATTAGTTTACATAACACACAGACACACACCCATACTAAATATTATTTAGAAGAGAAAAAACAATTTACTGTTGTGAAAATATTATATTGTGGATGTCCATTTATTACTCCGCTATAGATAATCTTCCTGAAGAAGATTATCCATTTAATACTCTGTTGAAATTTATCTACAAGCAGCTGATGCAGGCAGGTTGCAAGCAACTCAATGAAATGATTTGCAGCAGCTTCTTATTAAACAGGCAGGTTGCAAGCAGCTCATGCAGACAGCTTACAAGCAGCTAAAGAAAAGCCTTGCAGCTGCTTCCTGAAAAGCCTAGCAGCTGCTTCCTTTCTTCTATAAATAGAGGAGTTTTCAGTTCATTATGAACAACAGGTTGAAGTTGAATAAAAATATCAATCTCCCTCTATATTTGTATTCGGTTTCTTTACTTTACAGTCTTTATTTTATAACACGTTATCAGCACGAGGCTCTGCCATTTTGATCACTTACTTCGAATTTAATTTCTATTTCAGTGTTCGTCTCCGATATAAGGCGACACTCTTATGTCCGTGGTTAGATCTTGTTCATAACGAGCATCATAAGGCAGATTATATCCTTGAGTTGGTGAGTTTTTCTTCTTGGCAGTAGTGATATAGATATCACTTACATCTGGTGTGGCCAAATTTGCGTAATTTAATTTGAGCCTTTTTGCTTATATTTAATATCATTATCATCACTTGCTTGGTTATATGTTACGTATATAATAACTATTTTGGTATTTATTTTCATCCTAATTATCTTAATAAAGGATTACAAAGTGGATAACATTATTAGATCCACTTAAACTCCAGCAGAGTTTGCAAGAAATATACAACCACCAGAAGTAGTTATATTTCGTATATCTCATTGTAACTAAATTTTGTTAACCACCAGAAGTGGTATATGCCTATGACCACCAGAAGTGATAATTTAGGCTTTCTGTAGTTATAATTAAAGATAAGCTAGAGAAATATTCTCTATATTACATGCACGCCTCGATTTGCTCTTGAAGTAGTAAATATTTTAAAAGAGGTTGAAGCATCACAATTGATGTGATTAATGCGCGTTCAGATAATTATATTCGATTTCCTAAAGAATGAGAATTTTTGAGAAGTATTAATCCATTCCCTGAAGTGAATGTGATAATATTAATAAAGTCGTAAATATGAACGTGCTCTTGATGTAAATATATTACAATTCACCTCCAGAAGAGGTAATATGATTGAGAGAATATATACTCAATTTTTCGTATTTTAATTTGCTCCTGAAGAAGTAACACAATTGAAATTTTCTCCCGTAGCAGGAAAATATTATGAAACTGTATTTTTCTGTGCGTAAATAAAATAATGAGCTATTCAAAGTTATTTTTAAAGCACATTTTCATTCCCTGTAGTGAATGAAAAAATACCACAACTCACCTCCGGAAGAGCTAGAATAACAAATGATATAAATATTATTTTTGTGGCATAAAGATCATTGTCGCACGTACCTGTTGTACGTAAAATATCTTGGATAATTTTATTAAGTATCATTCTAAGGCAAAAGCATTCTTGTAGAATGCTTTCTACTACAACCACATTAATACATTATGGTTAGTTATTGAGTTCCCCGAAGGAAATAACAACTCGTGTATCTTTCCTTAAAAGATGCAATGACTATGTGGTTGCCGTATTGATACAAAATATTCAGATGTTAATGATATTTCTCCTTGAAGGAGATATTTGTCACAAAGTTAGTGGTAGAAATATTAAAATTCTTAATTTTCGTCATTTATAAATTTAGAATTAGTTTTATATTGTTCATTTGATTATGATTTTCTCTCATGATACCATAAGTGTCTGAGCAATATTTGATAGTATAAAATGTATCAACAACTCCTGAAGAGCTAATTGTTGTCTAGAAGACACATGACACCAGTAGTGTATGGTAAATATTAGATTGTGGATAATAAAGGAAGGCTCTCGAAGAGCTTATATACAAATATTTCATTCATATTATATGATTATGGTCAAAACATATGTTGTAGTAAACCTGAAATTTACTAATACAAATGGCTATCATATTGAGACTATAAATGATTGAAAGATTAAAAATCTTCATGTTTCCACAATCATATGGGATAAATATGCATGTGAGAAGTCACCCGCATTATTCTTCAAATTTGTACTACATCATGTATCACAGTATACCAGAAGTTTACTAATGCAAAAGCATCCACGGTAAATCAGAAATTTATTGATACAAAAGTAGCCACAGTAAATCAGAAGTTTAATGATGCAAAAGTTTATGCCATAGTAAACCAGAAGTTTACATAGAGATAACACATGCCATGATAAACTTGAAGTTTTCATTTGCCATTTTTAAATGAGCCATTTGAGAATTCAGATAACCATATACTGAAGAACTAGAAGATTCTTCAAGAATTCTCTTGTGTTGCTTGTTCTCATAATAACTTGATTATACCAACTAAAGTTGGGACTAAAATTCCCGAATTCTAAAATATATAAAAGGTAAATGTGGGCCTATTCACCTATCATGTGAACCACTTATAGATGCATATATAAGATGGTGACATGTATGTTTATTGTCAACCTGCAGTTTGACATTTGAAATTGTCTTTCTCAATTAAGAGCATAATTTTCAGATTATGAAATCAAGTTAGTTCATCTTGATGATGCTGGTTTATATCCAAGTCAGTTTAGCATTAAATACCTCATATTAATGGCTAAATTGTTTATTATGAGAACAAAGCCTCATGTGTTGGTCTAAAATTTTCTAAATTGCATACAACAACACTTGTATGCATCAGACCAACAAAATATGATAAGTCCTCCCTCTCAATTGGTTTAGGATCAGAAACCAAATATTTGTATTATCTAATAACTTTTGATGTTTGGTATATGATTAATTTCTCTACCACAATGCACAAAGATATGTTTCCCAAAGAAGATTGGGGATATGAGTTAGTTTTTCTAACATTTGGGAGATGAAATAAACAGCTAAAAAATATGCTATATGAATCGAATTATCATTAATATGATCCTCGCTTAGAAGATAATTCAAATCAAATGCCAGAAGCATTTGCTGATCCAAAATTAAATATCATATTTTAGCTGCAAATGCTCCTATTAAAATTAAAATCTATGAAGGATAAACTTTACTGCACGCATAAAGCGTAGTAAACCGATCGGTTCCAAAGGTAACAATCCTTGAGAAGGATAGGAACAAGTGATCATAATGAGGAGGAAATGAGCTCTAGAAGAGCCCACGACATAACATTTTATGAAACTCCAGAAGAAGTTCAGGTACCTGAAAATAAAGAAAGTGATGAGATCTCAACAAGTTATGACATTTAGGAACCGATACAAAATGATCGTTGGCGATATATTTGATACAATATAGTACACAATATTATAAATGGTTGTGAGGATTAGACTTGTAGTAGAGACACCTGAAGATGTCATGCCATCTAAATGCAATTCATAACCTCTATGACTCATTTGATTAAGTCAAAATAAAGATTCCTGAAGGATTTAAAAATGCTTGAAGCATATAATTCAAAGTTTCAAGAAATGTACTCAATCAGATTACAAAAATCTTTGTATGAATTAAAACAATCAGGGCGCATGTGGTATAATCGCCTCACTGAATTGATGAATGAAGGTTATATAAATGATGACATTTGTCCATGCATTTTTACAAAGAAAACAATATTAAAGTTTGTTATACGTGATGTTTATGTTAATGACATAAATCTCCCAGGAACTCCAGAAGAGCTCTAAAGGGAAAAAGTTTATCTTAGACTGCAAATTGAATATTTAGCAGACGGGATCTTTATCCATCAATCTGTCTATACAGAAAATATCTTAAAACACTTTTACATGTACAAAGCGCACCTATTAAGTACACCAAATGGGTGTTCGATCGCTTGAAGTGAATAAGGATCCGTTTTGACCTCTAGAAGAGGATGAGGAATTCCTCAGTCCTGAAATACTCTATCTCAGTGCAATTGGTGAACTTATGTATCTTCCTAATGCTAACAAAGATGGTGCAGATCATATTGGTTATGCAGATGTAGGTTATTTATCCGATCTCCATAAAGTTCGATCTCAAATCGGGTATGTGTTTACATGTGAAGGTATTGTCATATCATGGCGCTTCACAAAGCAATCTATTGTTGCTACTTCTTCAAATCATGATGAGATAATAGTTATTCATGAAGCAAGTAGAGAATGTATATGATTGGGATCAATGATTCATTTTATTCGAGAAAAATGTCGTTTGGAATGTGATAAAAGATCCATAATTTTATACGAAGACAATGCTGCATGCATAGCACAATACCTTTTAATGAACATCCAAGGGGGAGTGTTATGAAAATATTATATTGTGGATGTCCATTTATTACTCCGCTATAGATAATCTTCCTGAAGAAGATTATCCATTTAATACTCTGTTGAATTTATCTACAAGCAGCTGATGTAGGCAGGTTGCAAGCAACTCAATGAAATGATTTGCAGCAGTTTCTTATTAAACAGGCAGGTTGCAAGCAGCTCATGCAGACAGCTTACAAGCAGCTAAAGAAAAGCCTTGCAGCTGCTTCCTGAAAAGCCTCGCAGCTGCTTCCTTTCTTCTATAAATAGAGGAGTTTTCAGTTCATTATGAACAACAGGTTGAAGTTGAATAAAAATATCAATCTCCCTCTATACTTGTCTTCGGTTTCTTTACTTTACTGTCTTTATTTTATAACATTTACTAATTTATAAGTAAAAATTCTTTTTTTTCAAATTTACAATTAAAGAAAAAAAAACTTGAAAGAATGTGTGACTACACATATTTTTATATGTAATAGACTCACTAATTTAAGACTTTATCAATCATTTGGTCCCGGTTTAAATATAAACCAACAAATTTACAGGTGCCAACATTTGAATTGATTCATTAAATTATTAATCAACCAGTTACTTAGGCATACCGATCACCACAAAGTTACTCATGTACATGTGACTCTATTTTTGTAGAGGCCTTCATGAGATATTCTGGTTGACAGTAACCTGGATATTGACCAGATCAATTAATTAAGCATTTAATTATCCAAATCTATGTCGGGGTTATGAGGCTCCATTGCTTCTCCCTCAATGGCCACGGGTCTTGTATCTTAGTTCTGAGTTTAACTTCGTCAGCTCGACTTATAAATTGCAGAATTCATCAGTCTATCAAAGTAACCGATGGATGTTGTTCAAAGTGTCCTCCAAAGTACAATTTTAGCATGTGACCATTTACCTTAAACTTGTCTCCTCCATTTTTTTGCTGAATTTCAATTGACCCGTAAGGAGTAACACCAATAATATTATAAGGACCTGTCCACCTGAATTTTAATTTTTTCTGGGAATAACCTGAGTCGACTATTGTAAATAAGTATGTGATCTTCAATTTTGAAACTCTTTCGTCGGATCAATTTGTCATGCCATATTTTGTTTTTTCTTGAAAATTTTAGCATTTTCATAGGCTCCCAATCTCAAAAATCCAATTCATTAACCTGAATAAATCGCTTTTTACCAGCGGAGGTTAAATTAAAGTTCAGTGCTTTCAATGCCCAAAAAGCTTTGTGTTCTAATTCTACGAGCAAATGACAAGCTTTTCCAAAGACTAATATATACGAAGATGTTCCAATTGGCATTTTAAAGGCCGTTCGGTACGCCCATAATGCATCGTCTAATTTTAAAGCCCAGTCTTTTTTTGAGATTCCAACTATTTTTTCAAGAATTATTTTTAACTCGCGGTTGGAAACCTCAACTTGCCCTTGAATTTGAGCATGATATGGTGTTCCTGTTTTGTGAGTCACATTATATTTTGACAACGAGGCAGAAAATTACCTATTGATAAAATGAGTTACTTGGTCACTAATGATGACTCGCGTTGTGCCAAATCTGGTAAAAATATTTTTTCTAAGAAAATTGCACACTGTACGAGCATCATTCTTTCTTGTGGGGATGGCTTCAACCCATCTTGACACGTAATCCACAGCCACAAGGATATATTCAAAAGAGTGAGAAGAAGAAAAATGACCCACAAAATCTATTCCCCAAACATCAAATATATCACATACATTTATTTATTGCAGTGGAATCTCATCTCTCTTAGTGATATTACCTATTCTCTGACACCTGTCACATTGTGCTACATATGCTCGGGCATCTTTAAAGAATGTGGGCCAGAAGAATCTGGCTTCTAAAACTTTAAAAGCCGTTCGATTTCCTACATAATATCCTCCAATTACTCCATCATGACAGTGATACAGAATTTTATTCATCTCTTCTTCAGGTACACACCTTCTAATGATATTATCTGCTCAATTTTTAAATAAGTAAGATTCATCCCACAGATAATACTTTGCATCAGATACAAGTTTTTTCTTTGCTGGTAAGAGAAATCTTGCGGTATCCACTTTCCAACCAAGTAGTTCGCGAATCTGCAAACCAGGGTGGTTGAGTCACAATTGTGTCATTAAACTCAAGGGGAGAGTTTTCTAATCTAGACAAATGGTCAGCTACTTGGTTCTCTGTCCCTTTTTTGTCCTTTATCTCAAGGTCAAATTCTTAAGTAAAAACCATCTTAATAATCTCGATCGAGCATCTTTATTAGCTAAGAGGTATTTTAAAGCTGCATGATCAGTAAAAACAGTGACCTTGGTTCCTATCAAATATGAGCGAAACTTGTCAAAAGCAAACACTACTGCTAGTAATTATTTTTCTGTCGTGGAACAATTCACTTGAGTCTCACTCAATGTCCTACTAGCATAGTAAAAGGGACGGAAAACCTTATCCTTTCTTTGGCCCAAAACAACTCTAGCTGCTGTATCACTAGCATTACACATGATCTCAATAGGTTGGTTCCAATCAGGGGACACAACTACGGGTGCAGTTGATAACTTTTACTTAAGTGCTTGAAAATTTTTACACAGTCACCTGAAAAAATCAAACTTAGTGTCTTTCTTCAAGAGGTTAGTTAGCGGTTTTGAAATCTTTGAGAAGTATTTTATGAACCGTCTGTAAAAACCTGCATGACCTAGAAAGCTTCTAATATCTTTCACAGTTGTGGGAGGGGGTAATCCTGCTATAAAATTAATCTTAACCTTATCAACTTCTATCCCTTTAGCAGCGATTTTATGTCCTAAAATAATTCATTCGGTAACCATAAAATGATATTTTTTCCAATTAAGAACTAAGTTTATTTTTTCACATCTTTTAAGAACTAAGGTCAAGTGGTTAAGACAATCCTTATATGTTTTGCCAAAAAGTGTAAAATCATCCATAAAAATTTCAAAACATTTGTCAGTCATGTTAGTAACAATTGCCGACATGCAATGCTAAAATATAGCAGGGGTGTTGCACAAACCAAATGACATTCTCCTGTAGGCATATGTTCCAAGAGGGCATGTGAATATTGTCTTATCTTGACCTTCTGGTGCAATTGGTATCTGATTATATCCTGAGTAGCCATCAAGAAAAATGTAAAAACCATATCCTACAATTCTTTCCAACATTTGATCAATAAATGGCAAAGGAAAATGATCTTTTCTAGTGGCGTCATTGAGACGTCTGTAATCAATACAGACCCTCCATCCTGTAACTGTCACGACCCAAAATCAATTAAAGGTCGTAATGGCGCCGGACACCGCTGTCAGACAAGCCTAAAAATAAATACTTAATTTGATTTTCATTTTAATATTTTTGAAATCATATTTTATTGAATTAAATGGTAAAAGATGGAATTTACAGAGTAAATAATAATATTTTTAAAAATTTCAATACAGGACAATCCAAATGACTCCAAAACCCGATGTCACAAGTGCAGGAGCCTCAACTAGGAATGTAAAATAAAATACAATATATGTCCGGAATACAAATTCGGACATGAGAAATATAAATACTCCGAAGGAGACTCTGCTGGCTGCGGACTCGTAACGTGGAATGTAGCTCACCTAATTCCCCGCAATAACCGCGCCTCTGCGCCCACAAGACCACTAGACATATATGCACCTGCACAAAAATATGCAGCAAGTGTAGTATGAGAACGTAAATCAATGCGTACCCAGTAAGTATCCCGCCTAACCTCGAAGAAGTAGTGACGTGGGGTCGACTTCGACACTTACTATGGGCTATAAATAAAATATCAATGATATAATTAGGCATGGATTACATAGAACGGTTGTAAGCTTAATATCATGAAATAAGTAAACAATTCTTTTGTTCATAAGAAATTTCTAAATTTTATTTTCGTCATTTAACATTTTCGTATCTCGGGCCAATGAAAGCAATATCAATTATTATAAATTCCAAAAATATATCATGATCAAATCATGCCGAGGTCGTACGGCCCGATCCAACATAATATTTAAACTGTGCATTGCCGAGGGTCGAACGACACAAACCATAGATGCATCTATCTGTTACCTAGGCGTTCAACCTGCTCCACAAAAGAGAAAACACATTAAATAACCAATTCAAGATTTATTAAGGGGAAAATATTCCAAAATTTCAAATTCTCATTTAACTGTCAAGTAAATGAAGTTTAACCCTTTGTTTTCAATTCCTTTACCGAGTTTCTAAATGTCTTAAACAGTTAAATTAACAAGTAGGGCGCAAACATCGTAAGTACAACATGATATGGGTCCTAGACTACCCAGACATAAGCATAATAGTAGCTACGCATAGACTCTCGTCATCTCGTGCGTACGTAACCCCCACAAATAGGAACACATAATGATTTGATTCACCTATGGGGTTAATTCCCTCTTTCAATGTTAGAAAAGAGACTTACCTCGCTCCGAAATTCCATAACCGACTCCAAAGCCTTTTCAACAACTCAAACCAATGCCCATCACTCCAAAACTAGTCAATAAAGGTGCAAATCCATAAATATATACTCTAACACTCAAAATAATTCAATTCACAATAATTTCCAATACCGCTCGAAAAGTCGATAAACATCACCCTCAGGACCACGTGGCCGGATTCCGAATATTTTCGAAAATAACTATTACCCATGACCTCACGAACTCAAATATATAATTTATTTCCAATTCCATGCCCAAATTCGTGGTCAAAATCCAAAAATACCAATTTCTAGGTTTTTCTTCAAAATCCCACAATTTCTATCAATTTTCATGTTTAAATCCTCATACAACCCAAGTATTTGACTTATAATAAGTGGGAATCTATTGCCTTGTGTTTCTTGGTGAAAATCCCCCTTTGTAGCTCTCCAAACATCGCCCAAACCAAGAGAAAAATGAAAGAAAATGGGCCAAATTCCGTTCTTAAAGAACCCTTCTGCCCAACGACTTCTCGCACCACTTGGCCGCTTCTGCGGAGATGCCCCCAGCTACTAGCTTCTGCTTCTGCGCCTTTTCTTCTGCATCTGCGCCTTAATAGGTGCGGATATTCCCTCGCACCTGCGCTCCTGCCCATCTCTCCAAACATCACTCCTGCGGCCCTCATGGCCGCTTCTGCGGCTCCACACCTGTGGCCCTAACCTTGCAGGTGCGGTTACACCAGAAGACAGCAGCCTCAGCATTTCTCCCAAATACAACTCGATCCGTTTACCATTCGGAATCCACCCGAGGCCCCCTAGAGCCCAACCAAACATACCAACAAGTCTTGAAACATCCTATGAACTTAGTCAAGCCTTTAAATCACATCAAACAACGCTTAAAACACGAATCACTCTCCAATTCAAACTTAACGAACTTTAGAACTTCAAACTTCTACCTTCGATGCTGAAACCTATCAAATCACGTCCCATTGACCTCAAATTTTGCACACAAGTCATAATTCACATTACAGACCTACTCCAACTTCCGGAATCAAAATCCGACCCCGATATCGAAAAGTCCACTCCCAGTCAAACTTTCGAAAAAACCTTCAAATTTCCATTTTTTTGCCAAATGACCCCGAAATGACCTACGGACCTCCAAATCCACTTCCGGACGCGCTCCCAATACCAGAATCACCATACGGAGCTATTCCCAGACTAGAAATCCCAAACGGACATTGATAACATTGAAATACACCTCAACTAATTTTTATGAAATTCTTCCAAAAGGCCAACTTCCACAATAGGCGCCGAAACGCTCCCGGGTCATCCAAAACCCGATCCGGACATACGCCCAAGTCCAAAATCATCATACGAACCTGTTGGAACCTTTAAATGCTGATTTCGAGGTTGTTTACTTAAAAATCATACTTTAGTCAATTCCTCCAACTTAAAGGTTTCGTAATTAGAATTTCCTTTCCAAATCAACTCCAAACTTCTCGAAATTCAACTCCGACCACGCGCACAAGTCATAATACCTACAATGAAGCTACTCAAGGCCTGAAATCACCGAACGACGTGCTGGAGCTCAGAATGACTGATCGGGTCATTACATTCTCTCCCACTTAAACATACGTTCGTCCTCAAACGTGCTAAGAACTGCTCTGGAGTTGTCCAAAATCATTGTTTAATACCTCGTGCACCTACCCGTGCTACCACAACTCAGTTGAGCATATTAGCTCGAGCAAACCCGAAAATCCTCCCTTTTATCTAGTCAAATAATCCTTAGAGCTAAATTCCAACATCCGAAATTCTCTATTAGGTCTGTTTCCAACATACGAATACCGTATCCATCACTACACGATGCACCAATACATGATTGCATACCTTTACTGAATTCATACCATGCACCGTGTAACTCACATGACCATAATAATATCCTCTGACAATGATAGTCGAAATCCCACGAATCTGATGCCCACACACACCTCACGAAGCATATAAGTCCCGTTTCAACTCTCGCAATACTGCCACAACAGAAAGGATGTGTAGAAATTCATAACCAACTTCCGAGTCTACAATTCATTGAGTCCCTCTTCCTGACAAGGACCATTACCCCATTATGAACCAAATAACGATATTTTCTTTTTAATATGTCTCATATAATCCAATTGCAGTGATCCCAGGTCCAATAATCTTGTCTCACCCAGTATAAGTTGTTCCGTTAATAAGCCACCACAAACACTATCAAAGGTCTCATATGATGCCACCATGTGCCAACAATCCACAAACTCGCATGTGATACATAAGGAAAAATGAACTCCGGAAAGAACTGCTCAACCCACGTGACTAATTAAACAACCGAAAAGATGTTATGAACCTTCCTCAGAAAATGAGAAGTAAAACACACAAGAATAGGTATAGGGAACTTTACTCAACCTCATACTTTTGCGGCGTGCAACCCGATCCACACATGACACTGTTGCGGCGTGCAACCCAATCCAACCATGATACCCGCTGCGGCGTGCCACACGATCCAAACAACATCTCCGTGGAAGCGTGCTACCCGATCCGCACATAGTAATAAATGGGGAAATACCCATCAAGCCAAAAATGTTTATACCTTACGAAATGCCCGAATATCAACCATAAGCACGCTAAGTGCATAATACAAATCCTGAGGAGACGGGTAGCGTCATACGCTATAAAACTCAAGCACAACTAATGTGCGATATATGATCTGCATCTCGAGAGCCACCCCGCTCACATAACACCACTGCTACACAACACTCAACATATTGTACAAATAGTCAAGTTGTCTCGCAACCCACACGGCACAATAGAGTATTACATGAAGTAACTGACGACAAAATTAACATCCAACACCCGAATACTCCTCCATAAGGAATGCTATGCTTAATAACACACCCAGGCTGGTGTAGAGTACACATCCACATTTGGACCCATAAACGGACCCCAAACCGATTCTGATCATACCATGCTTGGGAAAATACCCTCTCAAGGATCCACAATGACCTTTTTCCCATGACACACAAGAACAGTCCTCGAATCCGGAACAAACTTCCATAATTCACAATCAAATGAATAGAGCGCCTTTCAGGCCTAAACTCTCACATCAGCGATAGTACCAAAATCTCCATACTTGGTTTTAATCTTTAATCAATCAAGTGACTACATGTTACACTTATACAATATTCCCGTGGGATACGCTCCCACGACCTTCCTCACCATGTAACAAGTTTACACATCCATACCACCGGCCACACTAATGCTGTAAAGCAAATCAAAAAGCTGCAAATCAGTACACAAAGCCTCTTACATAGGAGACCGATCTCAGGTGACGCTAAAGACATTACCAGATGATTCTAACCATCTGAATTCTTCCCTGATCATCCAAGCTCGTGACATTCTTGTCATCACCGAACCACATCCTTGATCCTCAGCTTCCAATTCCCCATGCCGCTCACTATACCTAACACGCCAATACGTGAGAGTATCAAAATTTCATAATAACCCCTAATCCACTAATAGGATAAACACTTCATCATATAGAAACCTTTTACTTAGCTCATTTCAGAAGAACCAATGCAACACACAACTAAATTCCCAAACCGCAAAAAATACAACCTCATGTCGTAATCTAAATTGCCATAACTCTTCCAAAAATCCCTTTACACAACAAAGCCATATGAATCGAATACCTCCCAAATCATCCAAGTTGTGGTGGCTCTCAAGCCCAAGTGTACAACCACAAACCATATGTATAACTTCACGCTGGAGAAACTGTTCACTGCCATAACCGTGTTGATTCAACCATTACCAACCAAGCCACTTCTTCTAATTTACTCGAGACTTGCCCTAGAAATAATAATAGCTCCATTAAAAACACCATGGAACCTAATCCGCACTCATCCTGAGTGACCTTATTTCACGAGACCACGTTGTCTCCAAAACCCAAGAACCATCTCATACCCTCCTTATGCGCATATTCGCATCTTCAACTGGTACACCCATTCTGAAAATCCCTCTATGAATCTGAAGTTATTTTCTCCCATTCCTCCAATGCCACACCACATACCGAAGATAACGTAGAACACTCCAAGCCAGTTTTCATAATCCACTGCAAAAGCTCAATACTTAACCATACTACAAGCTCAAAATCCTTAGGCACCACACTTTGAATTTTTGAACCCACTAGAACTATTGTTGAGAGTCACCCACTCTGACTTGTTCCCAATTATGATAAAACTCCAAGTCCCTGCTAGCACATGAACACCCTCTCAAAGAAGCAACTGTCTGAATTTCTTTCCTTGTACATCACATCTACACGAAGCATAAACTCCGAGCCTTCCCAAAGCCTGAACATGAATCGATAAGGCGAATTGTAGCACACATTCATCAAATCCTTGGCTCAAATTACCACTGATGTTCTCTTTCCTTAGTCATAACAACCCACCAATATGCCGATAACTAGAAACCTCACAAGTAGACAACCATGCAATCCGATCGTAGGCAATGGGGCTCTCCCACTTAAGCTTGCAGCTACCATTACATGACCCTGGAACCTACTAACATCCCTTTTTCCTTACTGACATGACCTCGCGCAATCGACCCGCCAAATTCCTCGAAATCTTCTTGTTAACCATTTCATGAACGCTCTGAATCACTAGCCACATATACATATTCGACCTCTTACTGGATAGCCAGTAAAATTCTTCATAGAAGCTTCATCAACACCATGCAACAATTACCCTACTCGCCGGAAATAACCCACCTGTGGAAATTCCATACCGACATCTTCCAACAACGTTGCACTGAGTACAATTACCACAAAACCAATAAACCATCCTCAGCCCGTGCTCATTCACCAGCTGTACAAGTCCGTTCACTCCTCATGGACATCAACTAAAGAGGCGATAATACATTCCTATCCAAAGTCATGTTGTATCCTTCTTCATACCATGCAACTCCTTTCCGCCGTATCCAACCCTTCTCCGTATAGCAACCAATATTTCAAATTATGTTCGTAGACTTAGTCACTGTCCACCATGAGTTCCAAATCACTTTAAACTTTCCTCAACGCGTGTAGCTATCCTACCACAGAACCCATCTGCTACTCCGCCACTCTCCCACTTGGGTCAAACCCTCTCCTTTAAGAAACTACCCGACTTCTATTTCTCCCACTTGGCCTTTTAGAAATTTAACCACCGCAAGACACCTCCCACATGTCCTTCCTCATCCTTCGCTACCCAGTTGTTGCCTTAAATCAAAATCTATCACTTTAGCACTTGAACCGATCGATCGCTACCAACTTTAAACCTTTTCGAAGATCATCTTTCACGAGCCATCAACACTAGAAACACCGATTCGATTCCGAAATCGCTACACCCTATTATTTCTGACAATCGCTTCCTGACACCATTTCATAATACCCCGCCCCAAAGGCGAATTGAAGAAGACCACAACATCGGCGAACTTGTCACGACCCCAAATTCCCTCCGTAGGATGTCGTGATAGAACCTAGTCTCTAAGACTAGGTAAGCTTATCAATGCGGAATAATAACAAATATCTAAAATAAATAAACTACAACTCAAACAATTTCAACTCCCAAAACCTGGTAGAAATAAGTCACAAGCTTCTAAGAATTTATCCTCAATGTCTCTATATAACAAATTCTAAAAAAAATAAGGAAGCAACATAACAATAATAGAAGGAGACTCCGAAGTCTGCGGGCGCTGGCAGATATACCTCGAAGTCTCCTCGTACAACTAGTTTACTGATGCCTGGTCTGATAAGATGTACCTGGATCTACACAAAAAGATATGCAGAAGCGTAGTATGAGTACACCATAGCGGTACCCAGTAAGTGCCAAGCCTAACCTCGGTAGTGTAGTGACGAGGTCAGGTCAGGCCCTACTGGAGAATAAATAATGATATGGTAAAAATGTTTAAACAATATAATAAGATAAAATAACAATGAAAATAAATCAAGTAGTATGTCACATTTAATTACACCAAATAATGGCAAATAGATACCTCGTGGAAACAAAACAAAATTTCTTTTTAACTTTAAAAAAGATCACAACAAAAATCAAAGGCAACTACGGCCATAAATCAATATCAACAAGGGCACTCCCGAGGTACCTCCTCGTAGTCCCAAATGATAAATACATTTACAATATCTCATTCACTTATATCAGCGCGGGAGCCTTCACAATTTATTTGAAAGAAAAATATTTTTCCCGAAATAGAATCCTGCGTTTTAGCCATCCTTATCACACCGCATGACTTCTAGTAGTTTCCCTTAATAGCCTTGCATATCAAGACACCCTTACTCACCGCATGCGTTTTAATACCCAGATCTTATACCACCGCATACGTATCAATATCACAATATATCACAATTTGCACCTCAAGTGCTCAAATAATATAACTTGCTAAAATAATTCAACAATAATATTTTTTCACAATAAAGAGCTCACGGCTCATGCCAAAATAAATCATCAATAATATTTTTCCACAATAAAGAGCTCACGGCTCCATCACAATGAGTACAAAAATCTTACAAAAATATTCAGGAATAAATAACTCAAGAAAATAATATTTCAAAATCTTTAATACGTTGCTTCAATATCAAGTTTAAAAATGTCAAATACTTCATATTAATAATATTTAATTTAAAAAAAATCAACCTTTAAATAATGCACAGATTAAAAAAAACCAAGTTTCAACTAAACAGGTAAAACAATTAGCAGGAAAAGGTCAAACAAATTTAAAGTATATATCTTAGATCAATGATGAAGAATATAACAAGATAAAATAATTTAATAAATGAGCAACAATGATCTACACAATTTAAAAATATAATATTTCACATTTAGCCCGTGTACACACTCGTCACCTCATGTACACGACTTTCAACACATTTCAATAATCACATCAATACCAATCCAAGGGAAAATTTTCCCCACACAAGGTTAGACAAGTCACTTACCTCGACTTGCTCCATTTTAACCAAGTATTATGCTTTTTCCTCGATTTTCCGACTCCGATCGACTCGTATCTAGTCATAATTAATTTGATAAAGTCAACAAAAATTATAGGAATCAGTATCATAAGAAAATATTATATTTTTCAATAAAATCCGAAATTAGCTCAAAATTGCTCGGGGGGCCCATATCTCGGAATCTGGCGAAACTTACAAAATCCGGCAATCCATTCAATTACGAGTCCACCCATACCAATTTTATCAAATTCTGATAACAACTCGACCGCCAAATCTTATTTTTATTTTTTTGGAAGAGTTTTCAAAAATCTTGATTTTTCTTCCATAAATTCACGGATTCATGATGTAAATGAGTATAGAATCATGAAATATAATCAATATAGGATAAGGAACACTTACCCCAATGTTTTTCCGTGAAAATCGCCCAAAAATCGCCCAAGAACCGTGCTCCAAAAATCCAAAACGAAATGAAGGAAATGACCATTTTTGGTCCTTAAGTTTCTGCCCATCCATCACTAAAAATCCACACCAGAACTTGCTTGTACCAGCCTTCATTTAATCGATCATAACATTATGTACCAATGTCCAAATGATGAATGATTTAACTTTATAGAAACTAGAATCAAACGACTACAACTTTCATGTTTTGAAAATTTTCCGATTCCTTATGAATTGCGAGCTATAAGCTTCCAAAGTTGGCTCCACGCATCAGAAAGTTCTGGCGAAATTTCTGGCAAAACTGCTCTACCAGACTTCATTCAATCCATCATAGCTTTCTATGCAAATGTTCAAATAATGAATGGTTTAACTTTCTGGAAACTGGAATCAAAGGGCTACAACTTTAAAGTTTTAAACATTTTTAGACTCCTTATAGATTGTGAGATATAAGCTTCCAAAGTTGGCTCCACACACCAGAAATTTCTAGCAAACTGCTCTGCAACAGAAATTTCCAGCAACCCTCTTTGTCCGAAATCCATTCCGTTTACCTTCCGAAATCCATCCGAGACCCTCGGAACCTTAACCAATTATACCAACATGTCCCAAAATACAATACGAACTTAGTCGAGTCTTCAAACCACATCAAACAACATCAAAACGACGAATCGCACCTCAAATCAAAATCTATGAACTTTGAACTTTTAAATTCTATATCTTGTGCCGAACCACATCAAATCAATTCAGAATGACTTCAAATTTTGCACACAAGTCATAAATGACATAACAGACCTATTCAAATTTCCAGAATTAGATTCTGACCTCGATATCAAAAAGTCAACCCCTCGGTCAAGCTTCCCAAAAATTTATTTTTTGGCATTTCAAGCCTAATTCCACTACGGACTTCCAAATAAAATTCCGATCACACTCCTAAGTCCAAAGTCACCATACAGAGCTGTTGGAAACATCAAAATTCTATTCTGGGGTCATTTGTACATAATTCGACATCCGGTCACTATTTGAACTTAAACTTTTATTTTTTCATCAAAATTCCATATCTCGAGCTAAGGACCTCGGAATTTGATTCCAGGCATACGCCCAAATCCCAAATCAGGATACGGACCTAACGGAACTTTCAAAACACCGGTCCGAGTCCGTTTGCTCAAAATGTTGACCAAAGTCAACTCAGTTGAGTTTTAAAGCTCTAATTCACATTTTAATCCATTTTTTCACATAAAAACTTTCTGGAAAATTTACGGACTGCGCACACAAGTCGAGAAATGATAAATAGTTCTTTTCGAGGTCTTAGAACACAGAATTAATTATTGAATTTAAAGATGACATTTTGGGTCATCACATTCTACACCTCTGAAACAAACGTTCGTCCTTGAACGGAGTTAGAAAGAGTACATGAGCTGGTGAATAGGTGTGGATAACAGCTGCGCATATCATGATCGGTCTGCCAAGTCGCCTCCTCGACCGGATGACCCCTCCACTGAACCGTCACAGAAGCAATGTTATTTGACCTCAGCTTTCGAACCTGCCTATCTAAAATAGCCACTGGTTCCTCAACATAAGATAGATCCTTGTCCAACTGAACCGAACTGAAGTCTAACACATAAGATGGATCGTCGTGATATTTTCGAAGCATAGAAACATGGAATACCGGATGAACTGCAGAGAGACTAGGTGATAGTGCAAGTCTGTAAGCCACTTATCCAACTCTCTCAAGAATCTCAAAAGGCCCAATATACCTAGGGCTCAACTTGCCCTTATTCCTGAACCTCATCACACCCTTCATAGGCGAAACCTGGAGCAATACCCGCTCACCAACCATGAATGCAACATCACGAACCTTCCGATCCGTATAACGCTTCTATCTATATTGGGCTGTACGAAGTCGATCCTGAATCAACTTAACCTTTTCCAAGGCATCCTCAACCAAGTCTGTACCCAATAACCTAGCCTCGCCCAGTTCGAACCAACCCACTGGGGATCGGCACCGCCTACCATACAAGGCCTAATACGGAGTCATCTGAATGCTTGACTCGTAACTGTTGTTGTAAGCAAACTCTGCAAGTGTTAATAACTGATCCCAAGCACCCTCAAAATCTATCACACACGCACAAAGCATATCCTCTAATATCTGAATAGTGCGTTCGGACTGCCCATCCATCTGAGGGTGAAATGCTGTACTCAACTCTACCCGAGTACCCAACTCACTTTGTACTGCCCTCTAGAACCGTGATGTAAACTGCGTACCCCGGTCAGAGATGATAGATACCGGTACGCCGTGAAGTCTGACAATCTCGCGAATATAGATTTGCCAACTGCTCGGAAGAGTAAGTATTACTCACAAGAATGAAATGAGCTGACTTGGTCAATCTATCCACAATCACCCAAGCTACATCGAACTTCCTCTGAGTCCGTGGGAGCCTAACAACGAAATCCATAGTGATCCTCTCCCATTTCCATTCTGGAATCTCTAACTTCTGAAGCAATCCACCCGGTCATTGATGCTTATATTTCACCTGATGACAATTTAGACACCGAGCTACATACTCTACTATGTCTTTCTTCATCCGCCTCCACCAATAGTGCTGTCTCAAGTCCTGATACATCTTTGCAGCACCCAGATGAATGGAGTATCGCGAACTATGAGCCTTCTGGAGAATCCACTCATGCAAGCCATCTATATTGTGTACACATAGCATGCCCTGCATCCGTAGTACGCCATCATCTCCAATAGTGACTTCCTTGGCATCACCGTGCTGAACTGTATCCTTAAGGACAAGCAAATAAGGGTCATCATACTGAAGCTCCCTGATACGATCATAAAGAGAAGACTCAGAAACCACATAAGCCAAAACTCGACTCGGCTCGGAAACATCCAATCTGACAAATTGGTTGGCCAAGGCCAAAGGCCTCTCTGCTACTAGTAAATATGCTAAGCTGCTCAAACTCTCCGCCTTACGACTCAAGGCATCGGCCACTACATTGGCCTTCCCAGGATGATAGAGAATGGTGATATCATAATCATTAAGAAACTCCAACCATCTCCACTTCCGCAATTAAGATCCTTCTATTTAAACAGATGTTGTAGACTCCGGTGATCGGTGTAGACCTCACAATGGACACAGTACAAATAATGCCGCCAAAATCTTCAAGGCATGAACAATTTCTTCTAACTCAAGGTCATGGACCGGATAATTCTTCCCATGTACTTTTAACTCTCTGGACGCGTAGGCAATCTCCCTACCATCTTGCATCAACACCGCGCCAAAACCAATACGCGACGCGTCACAATACATAATATAAGACCCTAAACATGTAAGTAATACCAATACTAGTGTCGTAGTTAAAGTGATCTTGAGCTTCTGAAAGCTCAACTCATACTAGTCTAACCCTGTAAATGGAGCACCCTCTTGGGTCAATCTGGTCTTAATAGTTGTTCATAATCAATTACAGAATTGTCAATTAACCTCATGCTAACAAAAATCTCATTGCAAACCTTCATAATACTTATAACGAGATGCGAGGCATAAAGACCTCATAATTATTTACCCGAATTAACGAGTCACATTTAACGCCACCTGGGCGGGCACCTACCTCGTAGGTTAAAAATTAATAATTACAACACGAATTTGACAACTATGCACAAAGTTCAAATAAGCCTAACATGAATGACTCCCTATTAGTACTATAGTACAAATTTAATTTCACAAGGGAGAACATAAACACAAGAGTTTTCCTCACAAGGATCTCGTCCTTATATAACTTCCACCGCAGCTCGTAGCCCAGTTTAAACATATCAATTTATATAAAAATATGAGGATCTCGTCCTCAATTCTGAATCACAAGTAATATACACATCGTGCCAATCGAAAATTTCCATTTTCTCCTTTTAAATAATTTCGGTTACACCAAATCATAACACATAATGAACCCCACACTGGTAGGGCATATAATTCACAATTTGCAATTAATTATTCGAAATTTACATCAAAACTTACCGAAATGGGTAACAGAAAGCCACATTTAGCCTCACAACTCTTATTAGTGACCAACATGGAATGATAGGCGTAGTTATCTCCATAGAATCTCCCAACAGGAGTAAACACATAAGTAGATTATAGAATTACGAAGCTCACTCATAAGTGGAGCACCATAGGAGGACTCGTTTTGATGCTAAGAACCGAATCAAGTTAATAAAATTATTCCTTTATATTGAATCGAGGTTGTACCTGTAACGACACCATCTGATGTAACGACCTCCGCCATACCATAAAATAAATATATCAACGGCTGGGTCTCCACCTCTAGGACGCCTTATACCCATCTATCATCCACCCCTAACTGGTCGTGTGGGTGTTGTAGTAACTGCAATGGGGCACGTAGCCTGAGTGCTTTGATGAAATAAGTCTCTCCCAAGTTTGGGACAATTTTCTCATGATGTGCCTAGTATCACCGTATTCATAACAACCCCTTTGCGGGTTAGGCTGCTCATATTGAGTCTGTACCAGATAGCTGGATTAACCATTGTAGGAACTCATGTCGGTGGTGCATTAAAAGAACTTAGTGGAGTACCCCGAGTAATCCAATGTGCGGACTGGGCTGGCCGACTGCCTGAGCTCCCGCGATAATGATTTATACTAGCAGAGTAGAATCCACTGAATCCCCCAGAACCTCGAGACGTCTTGGTCTCCTTAGTTTCTTTTTCCTCACCCCGAACACGTTCTAATATCTTAGAAATTTGTACAACTAGCAGAAATGGAGTATCAACTTGTAGCTCCCGAGTCGTACAAAATTTTACGATCATAATTGAGTCCTTTAATGAGTCTGTGGACTCACCCTCTGGCTGTAGGAAGCAAAGTATGAGTATGACAGGCTAACTTATTGAACTTGATAGCATATTCTGACACCATCAATGGTGACCTGACGCAACCGTTCAAACTCTATACGGTACGCATTATGGAGAGTCCGGGAAACAAACTCTTTCAAAAGCATTTCTGAGAACTGAGCCAAGTGGGCGGTGTTGCATTGGCTAGTCTGCCCTCTTCATAGGCTTGCCACAAACACCAGTGGGGAATTATCTCTCCAAGGCAAATTTCTTCTTTTGTTATGCTGACTCAACACTGTTGAGTTGACCCATTTCTTAACATACTCTTCAATTCTTCTTTGGGGTAACCCTTACCCCTATTTATACAAAACGATCACAAAAGTAGTGCTCCATACAGACAAATATTGGCACGAACCACAAAGTCCAGAATCTCATCAACAACTGTACTTCCTCCGAAGCACCCCAAAATCCGCAACCGCGACGTCCACGCTGAGTAGACCTTCTATAAATTTAGAGTTGTTTCTATAACTCCTTTGGTACTGAAGTATAGGATTATTAAGGAGGCGGACATACCGCAAGTCCCAACCTTATCCTCTACGAAATCTCAGGCCTTAAACATGTGTAGATTTTAGGGAACCTTTCGGTGCCACATATATACTTTTCAGGACAAAACTAATATAACATATGACCCCGCAATCCATCCATTAATAGTGAACTCCCCCCACTCGGCGCGAAGTCATAGGTCACAATGTCCGATGATCCACAATAATAACCTTCACAGCTAGTATAAATCAACCAGACGCCAACTTCCATTGCACCCCCACATGATTCACTAGGTGATCTCTCAATACGCCCGCATCTTCAGTCGGAACCACACGTTGAGGCAATGTTTGAGCATTTCTGGCTCCCTCGTAGTCCATCTGTGGCATCACGAACAGTCGACGCATAACTAATACCGAGTGCGCAATGTCATACATGAGTGGATACAAAGAAATATAAGAAATATGTTTCAAGCTAAATCAATGCCGCATGATAAGGAATCAAAGAAGTAAATATTTCCTAACAGTTCCATAGCCTCTCAAAGATAAGTACAGACATCTCCATACCGATCCGCAAGACTCTACTAAACCTGCTTGTGACTCATGACACCTATGAACCTAGAACTTTGATAGCAACTTGTCACGACCCCAAATTCCCTCCGTAGGATGTCGTGATGGCACCTAGTCTCTAAGACTAGGTAAGCCTATCAATGCAGAATAATAACAAATATCTGAAATAAATAAACTACAACTCAAACAATTTCAACTCCCAAAACCGGTAGAAATAAGTCACAAGCTTCTAAGAATTTATCCTCAATGTTTCTATATAACAGAGTCTAAAGAAAATAAGGAAGCAACATAACAAGAATAGAAGGGGACTCCAGAGTCTGCGGGCGCTGGCAGATATACCTCAAAGTTTTCTCGTACAACTAGTTTACTGATGCCTGGTCTGATAAGATGTACCTGGATCTGCATAAAAGGATGTGCAGAAGCGTAGTATGAGTATACCATAGCGGTACCCAGTAAGTGCCAAGCCTAACCTCGGTAGAGTAGTGACGAGGTCAGGTCAGGCCCTACTGGAGAATAAATAATGACATGGTAAAAATGCTTAAACAATATAATAAGATAAAATGACAATGGAAATGAATCAAGTAGTATGTCACTTTTAATTACACCAAATAATGGCAAATAAATACCTCGTGGAAACAAAACAGAATTTCTTTTCAACTTTAAGAAAGATCACAACAAAAATCAAAGGCAACTACGACCATAAATCAATATCAACAAGGGCACTCCCGAGGTACCTCCTCGTAGTCCCAAATGATAAATACATTCACAATATCTCATTTTCGTATCTCACCGCGGGAGCCTTGACAATTTATTTGAAAGAAAATATTTTCCCGAAATAGCATCCCGCGTTTTAGCCATCCTTATCACACCGCATGACTTCTAGTAGTTCCGCCTACTAGCCACGCATATCAAGCCACCCTTACTTACCGCATGCGTTTCAATACCCAGACCTTATACCACCGCATACATATCAATATCACAATATATCACAATTTGCACGTCAAGTGCTCAAATAATTTAACTTGCTAAAACAATTCAACAACAATATTTTTCCACAATAAAGAGCTCACGACTCATGCCAAAATAAATTATCAATAATATTGTTTCACAATAAAGAGCTCACGGTTCCATCACAATGAGTACGAAAATCTTACAAAAATATTCAGGAATAAATAATTTAGGAAAATAATATTTCAAAATCTTTAATACGTTGCTTCAATATCATGTTTAAAAATGTCAAATACTTTATATTAATAATATTTAATTTAAAGAAAATCAACCTTCAAATAATGCATAGAATAAAAGAAACCAAGTTTCAACTAAACAGGTAAAACAATTAGCAGGAAAAGGTCAAACAAATTGAAAGTATATATCTCAGATCAATGATGAAGAATATAACAAGATAAAATAATTTAATAAATGAGCAACAATGATATACACAATTTAAAAATATAATATTTCACATTTAGCCCGTGTACACACTCGTCACCTCGTGTACACGACTTTCAACACATTTTAATAATCACATCAATACCAATCCTAGGGGATTAAAATGTGAATTAGATCTTTAAAACTCAAAATGTTGACCAAAGTCAACTCAGTTGAGTTTTAAAGCTCTAATTCACATTTTAATCCATTTTTCACATAAAAACTTTCTGGAAAATTTTATGGACTGCGCATGTAAGTCGAGGAATGATAAATAGTGCTTTTCGAGGTCTTAGAACACAAAAGTAATTTTTGAATTTAAAGATGACATTTTGGGTCATCACAAAACTTAACGCATCCAATCCAGGACGACGACACCACCTGACACATGAAAATTCCACTGCGCTTGAAAATACTAAGTCTCGTTACTCCATCAAGCCAAAGGTGAACACTCATAGTCCGATTGCCTTTCCTCCGCTGGAATTAAAACACCGAACCTCTGAATCATGCACTGAGAAAACAAACCTCATTTTAATTCATTCACTGCCCCTACACGTAGACAAGTATCCTACCATTACCTTAATATTGTGCGATAACAACTCATGAATATCATAGCAATTGGTGCATAACCCTAAAACCCTCAGAAATACAGCTACTGAGCTGAGATGACAGAACATCCTTCCACAAGGCGATGACATTAGCCTGATCGAATACGTAGGGAGAAACATCCCACACCACATCTGTAGTACCATTAAAATTTCTCGATTCCAAATTTATAACAAGCACTTCTCGTCACATAAGATCGAATAAGAAGGAAATGAAGGCATAAGCCTCAAAGGAATCAAATTGCACGATGAGTAATCAAGAAGGGAAGTGTTCCTAACATTTCGGTAGCCTCTCAAAGATGAGTACAGACGTCTCCGTACCGATCCGCAAGACTCTACTACACTTTCTCCACGATTCAAGTGAACCTATAGCTCTAATACCATGTTGTCACGACCCAGAGTCCATTAAAGGCAGTGATGGCGTCGGACACCGCTGTCAGGCAAGTCCAAAAATAAATACTTAATTTGGTTCTCATTTTAATATTTTTGAAATCATATTTCCTTTAATTAAAAGATGAAATTTTTACAGAGTAAATAATAATATTTTTAAAAATTTCAATACAGGACAACCCAAATCACCCCAAAAACTAGTGTCACAAGTGCATAAGCTTAAACTAGGAATGTAAAATAAAATACAACATCTGTCCGGAATACAAATTCGGACGAGAGAAATATAAATACTCTGAAAAAGACTCCTTTGGTTGCAGACTCGTAACGTGGAATGCAGCTCACCTAAGTCCCCGTAATAATCGCGCCTCTGCGCCCACAAGGCCCCTAGACATATATGCACCAGCACAAAAATATGCAGCAAGTATAGTATGAGTACGTAAATCAACGCGTACCCAGTAAGTATCCCGCCTAACCTCAAAGAAGTAGTGATGAGACACTTACTATGGGCTATAAATAAAATATCAATGATATAATTAGGCATGGATTACATAGAATGGCTGTAAGCTCAATATCATGAAATAAGTAAACAATTCTTTTGTAGAAATTTCCAAATTTTATTTTCGTCATTTAACATTTTCGTATCTCGGGCCAATGAAAGCAATATCAATTATTATAAATTCCAAAAATATATCACGCGCAAATCATACCGATATCGTACGGCACGATCTAACATAATATTTAAACTGTGCACTGCCGAGGGTCAAACGACACGAACCATAGATGCATCTATCTGTTACCGAGGCTTTCGGCCCGCTCCACAAAAGAGAAAACACATTAAACAACCAATTCAAGATTTATTAAGGGGAAAATATTCCAAAATTTTAAATTCTCAATTAACTGTTAGGTAAATAAAGTTTAACTCTTTTTTTTCAATTACTTTATCGAGTTTCTAAATGTCTTAAACAGTTAAATTAACAAGTAGGGCACAAACATCGCAAGTACAACATGATATGGGCCCTAGACTACCCAGACATAAGCATAATAGTAGCTACGCACGGACTCTCATCACCTCGTGCGTACGTAGCTCCCACAAATAGGAACACATAATGATTTGATTCACCTATGGGGTTAATTCCCTCTTACAAGGTTAGAAAGCAGACATACCTCGCTCCGAAATTCCATAACCGGCTCCAAAGCCTTTCCAGCAACTCAAACCAATGCCCATCACTCCAAAACTAGTCAATAAAGGTGCAAATCCATACTTATAATAATTCAATTCACAACAATTTCCAACTCCGCTCGAAAAGTTGATAAAATCACCTTTAGGCCCACGTGGCCGGATTACGAAAAGTTTCGAAGATAACTATTACCCATAACCTCACAAACTCAAATATATAATTTATTTCCAATTCCATGCCCAAATGCGTGGTCAAAATTCAAAAATACCAATTTCTAGGTTTTTCTTCAATATCCCACAATTTCTATCAATTTGCATGATTAAATGCTTATACAACCTATGTATTTAACTTATAATAAGTGGAAATCACTTACCTTGTGTTTCTTGGTGAAAATCCTCATTTGAAGCTCTCCACAAAATCGCCCAAACCAAGAGAACAATGAAAGAAAATGGGCCAAATCCCGTTCTTAAAGAACCCTTCTGCCCAATGACTTCTCGCACCTGCGATCACTTGGCCGCTTCTGCAGTTTCGCAGGTGCGGAAAACATTCTGCTTCTGCGGAGATGACCCCAGCTCCCCGCTTCCGCTTCTGCGCTTTACCTTCCGCATCTGCGCCTTCGCAGGTGCGGACATTCCCTCACACCTGCGCTCCTGCCCAACTCGCCCAGCATCGCTCCTGCGGCCCTCATGGCTCCATACCTGCGGCTCTCATGTCTTCGTACATATGGCCTTAACCTCGCAGGTTCAGTTACACCAGAAGACAATAGCCTCAACATTTCCTCCAAACACAACTTGATCCGTTTACTAACCGGAATCTACCCGAGGCCCCTGGGGCCCCAACCAAATATACCAACTAGTCCTGAAACATCCTACAAACTTAGTCGAGACTTTAAATCACATCAAACAATGCTTAAAACACGAATCACTCTCCAATTCAAACTTAACGAACTTTAGAACTTCAAACTTCTACCTTCGATGCCGAAACCTATCAAATTACATTCAATTGACCTCAAAATTTGCACACAAGTCATAATAGACATTACGGATCTACTCCAACTTCCGGAATTGGAATCCGACCCTGATATTAAAAAGTTCACTACCGGTAAAACTTTCGAAAAAACCTTCAAAATTCCGTTTTCTTTTGCCAAATGACCCCGAAATGACCTACGGACCTCCAAATCCACTTCCGGATGCGCTCCCAATACCAGAATCACCATACGAAGCTATTCCCAAACTCGAAATCCCAATCGGACATTGATAACATTGAAATACACCTCAACCCAAGTTTTATGAAGTTCGTCCAAAATGCCAACTTCCACAATAGGCGTCGAAACGCTCCCGGGTCATCCAAAACCCGATTCGGACATACGCCCAAGTCCAAAATCATCATACAAACTTGTTGGAACCTTCAAATCCCGATTTCGCGATCATTTACTTAAAAATCATACTTTAGTCCATTCCTCCAACCTAAAGCTTTTGAAAATAGAAATTTCTTTCTAAATCAACTCCGAACTTTCCGAAATTCAATTCCGACTACGCTCACAAGTCATAATACTTGAAATGAAGCTACTCAAGGCCTCAAACAGCCGAACAATGTGCTGGAGCACAAAATGACCGGTCGAGTCGTTACAATAACAGTCATGGTAGGTATGAGCTCATTATTTTTATTTTTTATAACTGTCATACCTCTTTACTTTGGTACTACCTGAATGGGACTTACCCACTGGCTGTCAGAAATAGGGTATATAAAACCTGCTACCAACAGCTTTATGATCTCTTTTTTCACTACTTCCTACATTGGTGGATTCAATCTTCTTTGCGGCTAGACTATTGGCTTGTAGCTATCCTCCATGAGGATTCTATGTGTACAAACTAATCCCTTTAATATCTTCTACAGTCCACCCCAAGGCTCCTTTATGTGCTTTCAATACTTTAATTAAACTATTTTCTTGTTCTGCAATAAGAGAAGATGTAATAATTACTGGAAATAATTCTTGCTCAAGATTAACATATTTCAAATGAGAAGGGAGAGTTTTGAGTTCAATTTTTGGTTGAACTTCTTTGGATGTCATCTCTTCTTCCTATAAATCTTTGTCCAATATTTCAGCTTCTCTTCTGATTGTGGGATCATCGTCATGTGTGGTGCCTGATTTGATCAAGCATCTTTCCATTGAATCTGGAATTAATTGATCATCTTTGAATTCATCTATAAGATAACTAATCATGTCAATTGAAAAACATGAAGATGATGTTTCATCTCCTGAATATCTTAGTATCTTTTGAATATCAAAGATGACTCTTTCTTCATCAACTCTCAAAATTAGTTGTCCTTGATGAACATCTATAATTGCTCTTCCTGTAGCAAGAAATGGTCTTCCTAAAATTATTGGTTCATCAGGACATTCTTTCATTTCAAGCACTATAAAATCTACAGGGAAAACAAACTTATCTACTCTTACGAGTACATTTTCAATTATTCCCTTAGATTTCTTAGTACTTTGATCTACAAACTGAAGAGAAACACTTGTGTCTTTCATTTCACCAAGATCTAACTTTTTAAAGATAGAATATGGCATCAAATTTATTGAAGCTCCAGAATCACAAAGTGCTTTTTCAAAATATACTCCCCCCAAAGTGCATGGAATTATAAAACTGCCTGGATCACCAAGTTTTTGAGGTAGCTTATTTGGAAGTATAACACTGCATTTTTCTGTAAGCATTATCACAAAAACTTCTTATAATTTTCTTTTACTTGACAAAATTTCCTTTAAAAATTGGCATATGAAGGCATTTGTAACAAAGGATCAGTGAAAGGAATATTGATGTGAATTTTAAAATCTTCAAAAATTTTGCAAATTGGTTGTCAAGCTTTTATTTTCATTTTTTGTGGAAAGGGAATTGTTACAGGGGGAGGAGTCAACTTTTCAATATTTTTTTCTTTTTTTTCATGATTGCTTTCTCTTCTGATGGTTCACAAGGTGTTTCAACATTCTTACCCTTGTCTACATGTTGTCCTGATAGGTTTGCATAGGGTTCATTCAGCTCCTTACCTGGCCGTAAGGTGATGGCCTTAAGGTGAACTTTTGGATTTTTTTCTGTATTACTTGGTAAGGGACCTTGAATCTTTTTTGACACAAGAGTTGCCAGTTGGCTCAACTGAATTTCTAAATTTTTAAGGGCTGAATTCTAACTCTCCATCTTTTCATCAGTGGCCTTAATGTGCTTGTACATAAGGTCATCAAGACTTGGATGAGCTTTTTGAGGCCTTTGTTGATATGGGGATGCTTGCTGATAAGGTTTAAAATTTAATTGCCCTCGGTTTTAATTTTGATATCCGGGCGGACCATGTACATGTTGCTTCTGAAAGTTTTGAGACTTTTGGGCACCATTTAGATTGCTCTATTGAAAACTTTGATGTTTATGTGCCATTGGACTTCCAAAAGGGTAAGATTTGTAGCCGCTAACATTGACTTGTTCATCATTTTGATGGATTTCTTGACATTCATAGTTTAGATGATTTCCTTCACACATGTCACAAACTTCAGACTGGTTTGGTTGTTGTGTATTCACCTGAAAAGATTCAAACTTTTATGCCAAAGAAATAATTTGTTGTGTTAGTAAATGGAGTAGGGAAACATTTGGTGATATCTTCAAGCAATTGGATATTTTGGAGGACATTGTTAGGGTGAAAGAGATATTGTTTGGAGAAGAGCCTACAACTGAGAATAGGATTGTGCTTCAAAAGGCTCAATCTGAATTGAAGAAATACTTTAGTATTGAGGAGCAGTATTGGAAGGTTAAAGCTGGGATGACTTGGTTTGCTGAAGGAGATAGGAATACAAGTTTCTTTCACAATCATGTCAATGGCAAAAGAAAGAAATTGTAACTGAAGAGGATCAAAAGTGGTAGTGGGGTATGGATTGAAGACCAGGAGCAATTGGCTACAACTACAGTGGACTTCTAGCAAAAACAGTTCACAAATGAAGGTGATGATTCTCAATTTTCCTTTCTCAATAATGTACCTTCGATGGTCACTATGGATCAGAATTTGGAACTTAGCAGATTGCCAACAATTGAAGAAGTAAGGGCAGCAGTTTTTGAGCTTAGTGGGGAGAGTGCTAGTGGTCCTGATGGATTCACTGGCCTGTTTTATCAAACATGCCGGGATGTTATTGGTGCTGATATAGACAACATGGTGCTACACTTCTATGGAGGAGCTGCATTGCCTAAATCCATCACTCACACCAATCTAGTGTTGCTGCCCATGAAACCTAGACTTGAGACCTTCTCTGACTTAAGACCTATTAGTTTGAGAAACTTCATTAACAAGGTCTTATCTAGGGTGTTACATGACAAATTGGAGAGTTTTTTTCCATCTCTAATATCCCCTAATCAATCTGGATTTGTAAAGGGTAGGAGTATATTTGAGAATATCTTATTGACTCAAGAAATTGTCACTGACATAAGGTTAAGGGGAAAGCCAGCTAATATGGTGATCAAGCTTGATATGGCTAAGGCCTATGATAGGGTTTCATGGAAGTACTTATTGCATGTGCTAAGGAAGATGGGATTTTCTGAGCACTTCATCAACATGGTGTAAAACTTGATATCAAATAACTGGTATTTAGTATTGGTGAATGGGCAGTCCTCAAGGTTCTTTAAGTCTACAAGGGGTGTGAAACAAGGGGATCCCCTATCTCTAGCATTGTTCATTCTGTCAGCTGAGTACTTTCCAGGTCTTTGAATAAGCTCTTTGAAGACAAGTCATTTGTGGAATTTGGAATGCCTAAGTAGTCTGATCCTTTAAACCACTTGGCATATGCTGATGATACGATAATCTTTGCATCTGCTCATCCTCACTACTTGAGAAAGATTATGGCAGTGTTGGGGAACTATGAGAAGATATCATGTCAGAAGATCAGCAAAGATAAGAGTTCATACTACATGCATTCAAAGGTTGCTAATGGATTATTTCAGGCAGTTGGAGCTATTACAAGATTTGCAAGAGGTAAATTCCCCTTCACATATCTAGGGTTTCCTATTTTTTACACTAGAAGGAGAAAGGACTATTATGAGGATCTTATCAAGAAGGTAAAGGCTAAATTGCATTCATGGAAAGTAAAGCTGTTGTCATTTGGAGGAAAGGCAACACTCGTCTCTAGTGTGTTGCAAAGTATGCCAGTTCACATGTTATCAGTCCTTGATCCACCAAACAACATCCTGGAGCATCTACATAAGACTTTTGCTAGGTTCTTTTGGAGCACAAAGGAAGAAGGGAGAAGCAGACACTGGGTTTCATGGCAAAATCTTTGCCTTCCTAAAGAGGAAGGGGGCCTAGGTTTTAGGTCCTTACATGATGTCTTAAGGGCACTGTTTGCTAAACTATGGTGGAGGTTTAGGACCACAAAATCCTTGTGGTCTAATTTCATGTGGAATAAGTATTGCAAGAAAGAGCTACCAACATTGGTGCATTTTAAGGGAGGGTCTCATGTTTGGAGACAAATGTTGAATGCTAGGGAAGAAGTAGAAAATGAGATCGTATGGGAATTGAAGAGTGGAACCACTAATATTTGGCATGAAAATTGGACTAGATTGGGTGCACTTTATCACGTATTACCTGAAGACTTTCCAATCAATGAAGATCTTCAGGAGGTGGTAGAACTGTGGCAAGGGGAAGTAAGGGATGATCAACTGCTAGATCAAACTTTCAATGAGGAAATTGCAGAACATATAAGGCTAAATGTGCATTATGAAGGCAGTGAAGGATATTGGGATAGGCCATACTGGATGCCAACTCCTTCAGGCAAGTTCAGTGTTAGCGGTGCTTGGCAAATATTAAGGCATATGGATGATCCTAATCAGGAATTCAAGTTAATGTGGATTAAAGGTTTTCCATTCAAGATATCCTTCTTCCTGTGGAGATTGTGGAGGCAGAAAATAGCCACTGATGACATGTGTAGGAGGCAAGGGAAATGGTGATGTCTAGGTGTTGGTGTTGTCAACAGCCCCAAGAGGAATCCATTGAACATATATTTGTCACAAGTCCTACTGCCTCTAAGGTATGGAACTTGTTCATGGGGGCTGCTGGAATTACTGTGCAATTGATTCAATTGAAGAAGATTATAAGGCATTGGTGGTATGCTCAGTGTTGTCCAAAATTAAAGCCACTATTTCAAGCAGTACCATCTATCTTCACTTGGGAGCTTTGGAAGAGAAGAAAAATAGGTAAACATGGGGCTTCAGTGCCCACAAATAGGGTTATTCATGAGATAAATAGGACATTGCATCAACTGACAAGGGTGAGGTATACTTGGATGCCTAATATTCCATTGTTATGGCTAGACAGGATTCAATACTTTGAAGGATATAAACCTATATTGATCACTATAAGAGTAACATGGCGGCTTCTTTGTCATGGTTGGTACAAATGTAATACTGATGGAGCCTCAAAGAGCAATCCTGGACCTAGATCCCTAGGCTTTTGTGTGAGGGATGATGAAGGTGACGTGGTGTATGCTAGCATAGTAGACCTGGGAGTGACAACTAATGTGGTAGCTGAAGCTAAGGCTATTCTTCAAGTGTTGGAATACTGTGTGGAGCACGATCTTTACCCTATCATATTGGAGACTGATTCATTGGTGATGAAGAAGGTGATAGAAGGGGAATGGGATCCTCCTTGGGTAATTGCACAGGATGTGAAGAAAATTATAGAGATTAAGGACAACTTCAATGTGATCTTTTAACATGTGTTCAGAGAAGGCAACTCAGTGGCGGATTTTATAGCTAACATTGTGTTTTCTTTTGCAGGTACATCTGAGTTTCATTCATTCTCTGAACTGCCTAGTGCAGGGAGGAGGTTGATCAATCTAGACAAATCTCAATCACCTAACCTTAGGGTTAGGATAGCAAAGAGAAGAACCCCAGACTGATGGCTTCACAGGATTGGACTCTACACAAACCTGCATGTTTCTTTGTCTCATTCAGTATGCTATTAAGGTACTTTCCAATGGTATTAGCATGGTCTCATGCTCATTCTGGGGGGGTGCTTTGATAGTGTACCGAAAAAATGCGATAAGCAGGTGGGGGATGGTACAATTTATCGTACTTCTGATATGTCCAAATGCTAAGAAAAATGATGAATCCATCATATGGTATTTCTGGAGATTGTTGAATCATTTCTTAGTAGTATTAGCATGCTTTCATGCTCAATCTGAGGATGTTTTAGCAATGTTTAGAATGATGTCTGCATTAAAGGTTCTAGTAGGGAGGAATCTGAGCTTACAAGATCACAAAAAGGCATAGTTTCAAAGCCTGCTTAAAGGCAGCTCATTTGTGGCTATTGCCTTGCAAAGCCGGCCTAAAGCTAGCTCATGCCGGGCTTCTTCCTTGCAAAGCCTGCCTAAAGCCAGCTCAAGCCTGGATTTTTCCTTACAAAGCCTGCTTAAAGCCAGCCCAAGCCTGGCTTTTATCTTGCAAAGCCTGCTTAAAGCCACCTCATTTCTGGCTATTGCCTTGCAAAGCCGGTCTAAAGCCATCTCATGCCTGGCTTTTGCCTTGCAAAGCCTGCCTAAAGCCAGCTCAAGCCTGGCTTTTGCCTTGCAAAGCATGCTTAAAGCCAGCCCAAGCCTGGCTTTTGCCTTGCAAAGCCTGCCTAAAGCCAGGATCCTCTTCTACACATTAATTTTGATGAGTGAGCACATGATTAATACTTGGAAAAAATCAGTTCACTGCATATGGAGATCATATAGTAGCTACAATTGGAAGACTATACTGGCTTCAACTCTGTGGTGGAGATGTTTGGAATTCATTCTAGCCTATGGAAAGTATACCCTGGCGCCTGGTGAGAGCTTGATAGGTGCTGCTTGGTATTTGCCAATGGCAATTGGATTCACATACACTGACAGGAGAAGGAAGCATTCAGTTTATTATGTTGTAATAGCTAGTTCATTAGATTTTAGCTTATCTATCTTTTTAATAGCTAGTAGCTTCATGCAACTTCTATTTTGGTTTGGAAATCTTGTAAGCTTTGGATCCATTTTGGGATTTTATTTATATATTAGCCACTAGGCAAGTACTGCCTAGTGGTATAGTTAAAAAACAATCATCTTCCTGATTTACTGTAACAACCTTCTTGATAATTACACGCTCGGATGGCCATTGGATGGTATTCTCAAAAATTTCATTCAACAATTGCAATGCTTCCTCTGTAGTTTTTCCCATTACAGAACCTCCTGCAACTGCATTTATCACATTTTTGGAAGAGGGTTTTTGACCCGTGATAATAAATATACAACTATATATGTTCAGGAATGACGTGGTGTAGACATTTTCTTAACATTGCCTTTAACCTTTCCCAATCTTGATAATCTGACTCCATGTCAGTCTGCAAGAAATTAGATATGTCTTGTCTTAACTTTGTGGTTTTCGGAGGGGAAAAGTATTTATTTAAAAGTTTCCGAGTCATTTGGTCCCATGTGGTAATTGATCCTTGAGGCAAACTTCAAAACCAAGTCTTAGCATCTCCTTTTAAAGAAAAAGAAAATATCCTTAACTTGATTGCTTCAGGGGATACTCCATTATACTTAGCAGTTTCAACTAGTTCCAAAAAATCAATTAAATGACTATGCGGATCTTTACTTGAATCTCCAGTACAGATACAAGATTGTTGGATCATTTGAACCAGACCGGTCCTGATTTCAAAGTTGTTAGCTGCCACTGGGGGCTTCCTGACACTAGATTCGCAATTGAAGTGGTCTGGTCTAGCATAATCCCTAAGGATTCTGTTTGCAGGCCTTGGCGCCACTTCATCAAACTGATCCTCTATTTGGACTGGTGGTGGTACTTCGCGTTGGTTGATATTTTCTACTTCCCGATTCTCCATTCCTTCACAAGCTATTGTTTGAGAAGACATTTGTCCTTTCTTGTGCGATCGAAAAGATCTTTCAATTTTAGGATAGTAACTTGCCAACTCTTTTGTAGAAGAGTAGGTCATAAACTAATTGAAATTCATAAAGTAAATAAAGTTACTTCCTAAAATAATAATAACAATAAACAAAAACTAATAATAATACCAATAATAAAGAAGATTGCATAGATGATAAACAAAATAGGTGCCAAAGCAAAAGTATTAGTACAGTAATTTTATTATGTATAGATAATAGTAATATTATACAACACTTGTAATAAAATAGATATATAAAAATGACGCAACAAGTAAACCGTGACAATAAAATATAATACTATTCAAAGTAATAGTGTTAATACTCGTGATAGTATCTAAAATTACAACGATAATATATATAAGGACAGTTAATAGTGCGTGAGACTTTGAAAGTATTGATTATAATGTTTTTTTTGGTTAATAAAATACTGACAATAGTCTAATTGTAGTAGATTTACTAAGGGATTTAATAAAAAATAATTGGTAGTATTTATAATGAGAAAGAAAAATAAAATGGTACTGTTACTATAACTATGATTGAGTCAAAAAAATGTTATTATTTATATAAAAGTAATAGTTAAGTGCAATTTAGGAAACATCGATAAAAAAATATATTATAATAATAAGTTCTCAAATTAGTAATAAAATATTGAATCTGAAGTAGATGTATGCCAGTCCCCGGCAACGTCGCCAAAAATTTGTCGAGGCCAATGTGTATTATGCTATGTCAAATTCTAGTATAGTTTATGCTATCGTCCCACATAGTGTAACGACCCGACTTGTCGTTTTGAACATTTACGCTCATTTCAACTATTTGAAGTCTTGAATAACTTCATATGATGTATTATGACGTGTGTGAATCGTCGCTTTTGATGTTTCAGGTGTTTTACGATTAGTTCGGAAGAATAAATTTTATGTTGAAAACTTAAATGAAAAGGGTTGACCGGATTTTTGACTTTTGTGCAAACGACTCCGGAATTGCGTTTTGATGATCCCAATAGCTCCGTATGATGATTTTGGACTTAGGAGTGTGTCCGGAAAATTATTTGGAAGTCTGTAGTTAAATTAGGCTTGAAATGGCTAAAATAGAAATTTAAGTTTGGAAATTTGATCGGGGAGTTGACTTTTTGATATCGGGGTTGGAATCCGATTCTGGAAATTAGAATAGGTCCGTTATGTCATTTATGACTTGTGTGTAAAATTTGAGGTCAATCAGACTTGATTTGATAGGTGTCGGCATCGAATGTAGAAGTTGGAATTTCTTAGTTTCACTAAGCTTGAATTGGGGCATGATTCATGGTTTTAGCATTATTTGATGTGATTTGAAGCTTCAACTAAATTCGTATGATGTTTTAGGACTTGTTAGAATATTTGGTTGAGGTCCCGAGGGGCTCGGGTGAGTTTCAGAGTAGTGTCAGACCATTTCTAGGCCATTTTTAATTGCAGGTTTTTGTCTACAGAGGTGTGCATCGCGATCGCGAACATTTGGTCGCGTTCGTGAAGAGCAAACAACAGTTTGGGGCCTTGTGAATCGTGATCGCGGAAGCTCTTTCGCGATCGCGTAGAACAAAATCTCTACTGCACCGATCCATCTTTGGAAGCTTATATCTCGCAATCTATAAGGAATTCAGAGATGATCCAAACATAAAAGTTGTAGCCCTTGATATCTAGTTTTTAGAAATTTAAATCATTTGTTATTTGGAGTTTTGTACAAAATGTTATAACCATTATACTAGAGGCTGTATGGAAGAGTTGGGGAGTTTGTTCTTCGCGATCGCGATTGGTTTTTCGCGACCCCGAAGGGCAATTTTGGGGCTGCAAAAGTTTGTGCTTCGTGATCGCGAAGAGTAAATACTGTGACATAAGCTATATTTTGAGGTTTCGACCATTTTAACATATTTGGAGCTATGGAGCTCGGATTGAAGCGATTTGTGAGGCGATTTTCACCATATGAATTGGGGTAAGTGATTCTAACTCGGTTTTTGTTAAATTACATGAATATATTATTATTTTTATCATTAAATTAGTATTTTGTGTTGAAAATGGTAGAAAATTTCATAAACGTTTGTAACGACCCAGTTGGTCGTTTTGAGAGTTATAGTCGCGATCCCCTATTTACTGCTTTTTCCGTATCTTTTTCTGCTTATGTGACTTGCTGGGAGGTTTATGTTGTGGTTTCGAAGTGAATTGGGACACTTAGTCCCTAAACGAAAGCTTAAGTCTTAGGATTTTTACTATAGTTGGAACTATGTTAAAATAACTCCGGAAGGGAGTTTCATCGGTTCCGTTATCTCCATTTGGTGATTTTGGACTTAGGGGCATGTTCGAACTGTGAATTGGAGGTCCGTAGCTGATTTAGGCTTGAATTGGTGAAAGTCGAATTTTTGGAAATTTTGACCGGTAGTGGACTTTTTGATATCGGGGTCGAATTTCGATTCCGGGAGTTGGAGTAGGTCTGTAATGCTGAATATGACTTGTGTGCAAAATTTGGGATCAATCGGATGTGGTTTGATAGGTTTCAGCATCGGTTGTAGAAATTGGAAGTCTCAAGCTCATTAAGTTTGAATCGGAGGGTGATTCGTGTTTTTAGCGTTGTTTGATGTGATTCGAGGGCTCGCGTAAGTTTGTATGGTGTATTAGGACTGGTTGGTATATTTGGTTGAGGTCCCGAGGGCCTCGGGTGTCTTTCGGATGCGTAACAGATCATTTTTGGACTTAGTCTAGTTGCTGAAGATTTTCTGGTTCTGGTGTAATCGCACCTGTGCAAGTTGGACCGCAGATGCGAGCCCGCAGGTTAGAGCAATATGGCGCAGAAGCAGAGTTGGGAGGTTTGGTCAGGGGTCACAGGTGCGTGGAAAATGCCGCATCTGCGATGTCCGCATATGCGCTAGAGGAACCGCAGGCGCAGAGGGAGACCGCAGAAGCGGACCATTGTCCGCAGGTGCGCACACGCAGACGCGACCACCTGATCGCAGAAGCGGTCCTAGTCACCTTAAGCCATTTTCGCACCTGCGATGGAATTTTCGCAGGTGCGACTAGAGGTCTGCAGGTGCGAAATTGCTGGGCAGAAAAGGTCAAGTTCGAGAGTTTTATCCCATTTTCAATTTTGGGTATTTGAGAGCTCGGATTGAGGCGATAATTCAAGGATTTGTCAGAGAGGACTTTGGGCTAATGATTCTTAACTCGTTTATGGTTATATTCCACTAATCTATAGTTGTTTTCATCAATTAATTAAGGAATTTGGTTGAGAAATTAGGGGGAAAAGGTTGGAAGTTCTTCGACTAAGTTTTGCATTTTGATTCGTATTTTGATATCGTATTTGGATAATTTTGGTACGGGTGAACGCGTGGTTGATTGGGTGTTCGTATTTTGTGACTTTTACCTGATTCCGAGATGTGGGCCAGAGTCGACTTTTTAGGACGAATTTTGGAATTTTTGTTAAAGTCTTGATTTCATTAATTAGATTAGTCTATTATAGTTCTATTTATGATATGTAATTTGTTTTGGCTAGATTTGGGCCATTCAGAGTCGGATAATCGAGGAAAGGGCATTCTTACTAATTGATTGATCTTGGTTCGAGATAAGTGGCTTGCCTAACCTTCTGTGGGGGAAATCCCCTTAGGATTTGGTACTGTTAATGCCGTGTACGTGAGATGAAGATTATGTACACGGGCTATTTGTTGTAAAACCCGATTTATTTTAGTGAGCAGCAACCTGGTTTTTCCTTTAACTTGAGTTATACCGTTTAAGTGAGTATTAGTCTGTTTTCATTCTTAATTGAGTTATTTCAATATGTGTAGTTATCTTGTTTAGTCTAATATCGCATGTCTACGTACTTTAACTACTTAATTGAACTCCGTGAAGCATGCCTAGTTGATTTCCTACTTTTCCTTGTTCCTTATCAGTATAACTATAGAAATCTTGCTTTTAACTGTTGTATTTATCGGTTTGAGTTGTGTGTTTACTTTTGAGACTACGAGGCGGTTCCTCGGGAGTTCTCCCTGCACATTTACTTTTGAGACTACGAGGCGGTACCTCGGGAGCTCTCCCTGCATATTTACTTTTGAGACTACGAGGCGGTACCTTGGGAGTTTTCCCTGCACATTTACTTTTGAGACTACGAGGCGGTACCTCGGGAGCTCTCCCTGCATATTTACTTTTGAGACTACGAGGCGGTACCTTGGGAGTTTTCCCTGCACATTTACTTTTGAGACTACGAGGCGGTACCTCGGGAGCTCTCCCTGCATATTTACTTTTGAGACTACGAGGCGGTACCTTGGGAGTTTTCCCTGCACATTTACTTTTGAGACTACGAGGCGGTACCTCGGGAGCTCTCCCTGCATATTTACTTTTGAGACTACGAGGCGGTACCTTGGGAGTTTTCCCTGCACATTTACTTTTGAGACTACGAGGCGGTACCTCGGGAGCTCTCCCTGCATATTTACTTTTGAGACTACGAGGCGGTACCTTGGGAGTTTTCCCTGCACATTTACTTTTGAGACTACGAGGCGGTACCTCGGGAGCTCTCCCTGCATATTTACTTTTGAGACTACGAGGCGGTACCTTGGGAGTTTTCCCTGCACATTTACTTTTGAGACTACGAGGCGGTACCTCGGGAGCTCTCCCTGCATATTTACTTTTGAGACTACGAGGCGGTACCTTGGGAGTTTTCCCTGCACATTTACTTTTGAGACTACGAGGCGGTACCTCGGGAGATCTCATTGCTTATTTACTTTGGGACTATGAGACAGTATCTCGGGAGATCTCCTGCTGTTTACCCCTATGTTGTGCTACTGGTTTTGCTGTGTTTTATTTTTGTTAAATTCCAGCCTCTTAATATATTGTTATATTCCCCTACTTTATTTATTATATACCAGTGGGCCTGACCTGACCTCGTCACTACTCGACTGAGGTTAGGCTTGGCACTTACTGGGTATCATTGTGGTTTACTCATGCTACTCTTCTGCACATGTTTTCGTGTGCAGATCCAGGTTCATCATACCAGCCGTGCTATTAGTTGTGCATTTGCTGCTATTCCGGAGACTTCAAGGTACATCTACTCATGTCCGCAGATCTCAAAGTCCCCCTCTATTCTCCCCTATGTCATTTACCTCCCGCATTTCTTTTATTAGACTCTGATGTATAGAGATACTAGTTTTCTTCTGTAGCTTATGACTTATGATGTTCCGGGTTTTGGAAGACTGTGTATTTATAGAGTATTGGTTATTGTACATGCCGAGTGGAATTCTTACTAGTTATTCAGTTATCCACTGCTATTAGTTGCCAAGTTTTACTTTCGTTTTGTTATTTTCCGCAATTTGTTAGGCTTACCTAGTCATAGAGACTAGGTACCGTCACGACGTTATACGGAGGGAGTTTGGGTTGTGACAAGTTGGATTCAGAGCATCTAAGTTCATAGGTGTCGCGAGTCACAAGCCAGTAGCTCCAGCTGGAGGGCAGACACCTGAGATACATGTTGCTGCACCAGCCCTCCAGGAGACTCTAGCCCAGCTTCTGAGCATGTTTAGCACCTTAGCTCAGGCTGGATTGATTCCACTTGCTCCTGCCACATCTGAGGCCAGGGGAGGAGCACAGACTCTCGTCGCCAGTACTCCAGAGTAGCAGGTTTAGGTCGACCAGGTTCTAGAGATTATATCAATACAACTAGTAGCTCCAGCTCTGCCCGAAGTTAGGGCAGCGGTTTCTGAGGCAGAGCAGCTCAAACTTAAGAGGTACAAGAAGTACCAACCTCCAACCTTTAGTGGATTGGTGTGAGGATGCCTAGGGTTTTCTGGAGGAGTGTTACCGTATTGTCTGTACTATGTGTGTAATGGAGTCGAGTGGGGTTTCTTTTACTGCATTCCAGCTTAGAGGAGCAGCCTATCAGTGGTGGCGTGCTTATGAGTTGAGTAGTCCGGCTGAGGCAGCTTCACTTACATGGACTCAGTTCTCGGACATGTTCTAGAGGGAGTGTGTTGCCCAGAGTCTCAGACGCATGGGGCACGGAGTTTGATCAGCTGCACGAGGGTGCTATGACTGTGTCAGAGTATGAAATTCATTTCAGTGATTTGACCCAACATGCACCAGCCTTGGTTTCCACAGTTGGAGAGAGGGTTTGTTGGTTTATCGAGGGACTCCACCCTAGTATCAGGCTTAGCATGTCCTGGGAGATGGAGATGGATATTTCTCTCCAGCAGGTTGTGAGTATTGCTAGGAGATTGGAGGGCATGCTCACTCGGGATAGAGAGAAGAGGGAGGCCAAGATGTCTAGAGAGTCTGGCACTTATAGTGGTAATCGTTCCCCAACTGCAGTTCGCCATGGTAGGGGCTTTGGGAGTCACCCTGTTCATTCAGCTCTTCCCACTTCCAGTGGTATTCCGGTCCCTTCTAGGCCCCAGGAGCCATATTATGCACCGCCGGTATCTAGTGTGTCTCCTGCAAGGGGCGCTTTTAGCGGTCAGTCTAGCAAACCTAGCCCGAGCCAATCACAATAGCCATGCTATCCGAGAGCTTGTTTTGAGTGTGGAGACACTCTCCATATTGTGTGGGATTGCCCCAGATTTAGGAGGGGTGCACCTCTACAGACTTCTCCGCCACAACATGCTCCACCGGGTCCTCAAGCTATGATTCCAGCACCATCTACAGCCCCACCTGCTCAGCCAGCTTGAGGTGGAGGTTAGGGAGGCCGAGGTCGCCCTAGAGGGGGAGGCCAGGCCAGATATTATGCTCTTCCGGCTCGTACAGAGGCAGTTTCTTCCGAATCTATCATTACATGTATTGTTCCGGTCTGTCATAGAGATGTGTTGGTCTTATTTGATCAAGATCTACTTATTCCTACGTGTCCTCTTATTTTGCCCCGTACTTGGGCATATATCGGGATTCCTTGAGTTTCCCTGTATATGTGTCTACTCCTGTGGGAGATTCTCTTGTTGTGGACCACGTGTATCGGTCCTGTTTGATTGCTCTTAGTGGTTTTGAGACAAGAGCCGATTTATTATTGCTCAGTATGGTAGACTTTGATGTTATCTTGGGCATGGACTGGTTGTTGCCCCATTATGATATTCTTGATTGTCACGCTAAGACCGTGACGCTGGCTATGTCAGGTCTCCATGATTAGAGTGGAGAGGTACCTTAGAGTATACTCCCAGTAGAGTTATTTTATTTCTTAAAGCCCAACGAATGGTTGAGAAGGGGTGTGACGCGTATCTATCTTATGTGAGAGATGTCAGTATTGATGCCCCTACAGTTGAGTCAGTCCTAGTAGTGAGGGACTTTCAAGATGTGTTTTCCAGCTGATCTTCCGGGCATGCCGCCCGACAGAGATATTGATTTTGAGATTGATTTATTTCCGAGAACTCATTTATTGACTGAATCGAATTATTTGTGGCTAGATTCGAGGCGTTTGGAGGCCAATTCACGAGGAAAAGCCATTGCAGAATAAAGAATTTCACAGTTTGAGGTAAGTAACAGTTTTAAATCTGGTCCTGAGGGTATGAAACCCCGGATTATTAGATTATGTGAGTATTCTGGAGGTGATGCACAGGCTAGGTGACAGGCGTATGGGTGTGCACCCATCTCTATTCTTCCGTATCGTATGGCTCCTCCTGAGTTGAAGGAATTGAAAGAGTAGTTACAGGAGTTGCTGGATAAGGGCTTCATTCGGCCCAGTGTATCACCTTGGGGTGGTCCTGTCTTGTTTGTGAAGAAAAAGAATGGTTTTATGTGTATGTGCATTGATTATCGCCAGCTCAACAAAGTTACAGTAAAGAACAAGCATCCATTGCCTCGTATTGATGACTTATTTGATCAGTTATAGGGTGCCAGAGTGTTTTCCAAGATTGACTTACGTTCAGGCTATCATCAGTTGAAGATTCGGGAGCTAGATATCCCGAAGACTGTTTTTAGGACTCTGTATGGTCACTACGAGTTCCTTGTGATGTCTTTTGGGCTGACCAATACCCCAGCAACTTTTATGCACTTGATGTACAATATGTTCCAGCCCTATCTTGTCATTGTGTTAATTGACGACATTCTAGTGTACTCCCGGACTCGGGAGGATCATGAGCAGCACCTGAGGACTGTGCTTCAGACCTTGAGAGAAAAGAAGTTATATGCAAAATTTTCAAAGTGTGAGTTTTGGCTAGACTCAGTGGCATTATTCTTGGGTCACGTAGTATCGAGTGATGGGATCAAGGTGGATCCGAAGAAGGTGGAAGCAGTGCTGAGTTGGCCTAGACCGTCATCAGCTATGGAGATCCAAAGTTTTCTTGGTTTGGCGGGGTATTACCGTCGTTTTGTAGAGGGATTCTCATCTATTGAAGCACATATGACCAGGCTGACCTTGAAGGGTGCTCCGTTCAGGTGGACAGAAGAGTGCGAGGAGAGCTTTCAGAAGATCAAGACAGCTTTGACTACAGTCCCAATATTGGTATTGCCTACAGGTTCGGGGTCTTATACAGTATATTGTGATGCATCACAGATTGGTCTCGGCGCGGTGTTGATGCAGGACCATAGGGTAATTGCCTACGCGTCCAGACAACTAAAGGTTCATGAAAAGAACTATCATGTCCACGACCTTGAGTTAGCAGCTATTGTTCATGCCTTGAAGATTTGGTGGCACTATTTGTACGGTGTCCCTTATGAGATTTACACCGATCATCGGAGTTTACAGTATTTGTTCAAGCAAAAGGATCTTAACTTACATAGGCGGAGGTGGTTGGAGCTACTTAAGTACTATGATATCACCATTTTGTACCATCCGGGGAAGGCCAATATAGTGGCCGATGCTTTGAGTCACCGGGCAGAGAGTTTGGGGAGTTTAGCATATCTACCAGCAGTAGAGAGGCCATTGGCGTTGGATGTTCAGGCCTTAGCCAGCCAGTTTGTGAGATTGGAAAATGCTGCATCTGCTATGTCCACAGATGCGCTAGAGGAACTGCATGTGCGGAGGGAGACCACAGAAGCGTACCATTGTCTGCAAGTGCGCACACGCAGGTGTGACTACTTGATCACATAAGAGGTCCCAGTCACCTTAAACCATTTCCGCACCTGCGATGGAATTTCCGCATGTGCGGCGTCGCAAGTGCGACTAGAGGTCCGCAGGTGCGAAATCGCTGGGCAGAAAAGGCCAAGTTGGATAGTTTTATCCCATTTTAAATTTTGGTTCTTTGAGATCTCGGATTGAGGTGATAATTCAAGGATTTTTCAGAGAGAACTTTGGGGTAATGATTCTTAACTCGTTTATGGTTATATTCTACTAATCTATAGTTGTTTTCATCATTTAATTAAGAAATTTGGTTGAGAAATTAGGGGGAAAAGTTTGGAAGTTCTTCAAATAAGTTGAGTTTTGATTCGGATTTTGATATCGGATTTGGATAATTTTGGTACGAGTGAACTCGTGGTTGATTGGGTGTTCGTATTTTGTGAATTGTACTTGATTCTGAGACGTGGGCCCGGGTCGACCTTTTAGGACGTATTTCAGAATATTTGTTAAAGTATTGATTTCATTAATTAGATTAGTCTGTTATAGTTGTATTTATGATATGTAATTATTTTTGGCTAGATTTGGTCCATTCAGAGTCGGATAATCGAGGAAAGGGCATTCTTACTGATTGATTGATCTTGGTTCGAGGTAAGTGGCTTGCCTAACGTTGTGTGGGGGAAATCCTCTTAGGATTTGGTACTGCTGTGATATGTGAGCTCCGTGTACGTGAGGTGACGAGTACGTACACATGCTATTTGTTGTAAAACCCGATTTATTTTACTGAGTAGCAACCTGTTTTTTCCTTTAATTTGAGTTATACCGTTTAAGTGAGTATTAGTCTGTTTTCATTCTTTATTGAGCTATTGCAATATGTATAGTTACCCTATTTAGTCTAATATCCCATGTCTACGTGCTTTAACTGCTTAATTGAACTCTGTGAAGCATGCCTAGTTGATTTCCTACTTTTCTTTATTCCTTTTAAGTCTAACTGTAGAAACTTGTTGTTAACAGTTGTATTTATCGGTTTGAGCTGTGTGTTTACTTTTGAGACTACGATGCGGTTCCTTGAGAGTTCTCCCTTCACATTTACTTTTGAGACTACAAGGCGGTACCTCGGGAGCTCTCCCTACATATTTACTTTTGAGACTACGAGGCGGTACCTCGGGAGTTTTCCCTGCACATTTACTTTTGAGACTACGAGACGGTACCTTGGGATATCTCTTTGCTTATTTACTTTGGGACTACGAGACGGTATCTCAGGAGATCCCCTGCTGTTTACCCCTGTGTTGTGCTACTATTGTTGCTGTGTTTTACTTTTATTAAATTCCAGCCTCTTAATATACTGTTGTAGTTTACTGGGTACCATTGTAGTTTATTATATACTAGTGGGCCTGACCTGACCTCGTCATTACTCGACCGAGGTTAGGCTTGGCACTTACTGGGTACCATTGTAGTTTATTATATACTAGTGGGCCTGACCTGACCTCGTCATTACTCGACCGAGGTTAGGCTTGGCACTTACTGGGTACCATTGTAGTTTATTTATGCTACTCTTCTGCACATGTTTTTGTGTGCAGATCCAGGTGCATCATACCAGCCTCGCTATTAGTTGTGCATTTGCTATTGTTCTAGAGACTTCAAGGTATATATGCTCACGTCGGCAGACCTCGGAGTCCCCTCTATTCCCCCCTATGTCATTTACCTTCCGCACTTATTTTATTAGACTCTGATGTATAGAGATACTAGTTTTCTTCTGTAGCTTGTGACTTATGATGTTCCAGGTTTTGGGAAAACTGTGTATTTATCGTGTATTGGTTATTGTACATGCTGAGCGGCATTCTTACTAGTTATTCAATTATCCACTGATGTTAGTTGCCAAGTTTTACTTTCGTTTTGTTATTTTCCGCAATAGTTTAGGCTTACCTAGTCGTAGAGACTAATGCCGTCACGACGTTATACGGAGGGAGTTTGGGTCATGACCACTTTAATTGAGGATTTGAAGGTTGAGTTATGGTCGAATTTGAGTAATTTTGGTATGGTTGAACTCGTGGTTGAATGGGTTATCGGATTCTGTGAGTTTCGTCAAATTCTGAGATGTGGGCCCCACTGCCGACCTTTCGAGCGGAGTTGGAAATTTTTTATAAATTGTAAGCATTGGAGTATGTTTTGATTAATTTTCAAGTTGTTTGACTAGTTTCAAATCGTTTGGCTTGGAATTGAGGAGTTATGAAGGCGTTCAGAGGTTGATACGTGCGTAATGGAATTTCTGGAGTATTGTTTATCTTGATCGGCATTGGATTCAGCTTGTTAGAGGTAAGTAACATTTCTAAACTTGGGGTTGAGGGTATGAACCCTAAATATATGTGTTATGTGATTATTTTTGGAGGTGACACACATGCTAGGTGACGAGCGTGTGGGCGCGCACCGTAGCAATTGTGACGTAATTGATTCCATGAAATTGTGTAGTCAAATAATCTTGGCATTTCCATGTACTTTCATGTGTTAGAGAAATTGAGGTGAGAATCATGTTAAAAATCATGCTAAGGCTATATGCTGGTATTATTGAGACCCACAGAGGTCGTATTGCTGTTGAATTATTTGTTTAAATTGTAATTTCATACCCAGTCATGTTCATTCATTTCATATCATCTCTCAGTCTCAGGTTTTATATTTATACACCATATCATCATATAACCATGAATAAAACTGTTAATAGTAGGATTCAACAAAATTCTTCACAGGCTCAACACAATTCTTCATCATATAACCTTATTACTACCATGATACTACATTGAGATTCAACAAAATTCTTCACAGGCTCATGCAACACCAACCATAAAATAACTCAATCATCCGCTAAGCTCGCATTTTATTTTATTTTTCTTGACAGTCAAGTCAACTTTCTCAACCGGATTCAAATTCAAATCTCAACACGTACACCCCGCTGGTAGAAAAGAAAGCCTCCATACAACATCATAATGACCGCGCATCCGTAGTTTACCTCGGTGATAACCCACCTGCTTAGCATCAAACTGACATCACTCCATACCCTTTCACAGCCACAACTACTACACCATCACTTAATCTTCCTGGGTCTGAACTCACCACAAGTCATGAAAAATATACTTCGTTCCATATTTGAACAACATGAAAAATCTTTCAACACACTCATAACTCGAGACTATACGTCACATCAAGATAGAAATCAAGCACCCAATAGTCCTTTTCACATCCCAAACAAACTCTTCCTATCATATTCGAACCATCTGGACTCATCCCGCAGTCACATCATACTCCTCATATGGTCACCCAACCACTCATCGAGCCATAATTCCACTAGTAGGGACACTACAGGACCTATAAGTCCAAAAACACGTGCTCACACAACTAAAACTACCAAGCCCGAGCTGCAGTCCTAACCTGGCCTTAAGTCCTCCTGACTGGCCCATCACCAAAACACAAAAATCACATATGGAACCTCATCCCTGGAATCACAAGCCGGCTGATACCGAGCATTCACATGCGCACACGAATGCGTGGAAGAAATTCAAAGAGTTATGTTTCAAACTGAATCAATTTCGCACGATAAGGAAAGAAAGATGGGAAATTATCCTAAATGCCCTGTAGCCTCTCGAAGATAAGTATGGACGTCATCATACCGATCCGCAAGACTCTACTAGACACTTGCTCATGACTTGTAGAACCTATGAACCTAGAGCTCTGATACCAACTTGTCATACCCAAAATCTAACTAGTCATGATGGCACCTAACCTCACCCGCTAGGTAAGCCAAATAACAATAATCCGATGCAATTAATATTTAACTGACTCTAATGCACTCCCCAAGGACTGGTAGTACAAATAATGAGCTTCTAAGATTAGAATTTATAAAACTGGTATGAAATAAATACATCATCTATTCGAAATGTACATAAACAGATTCTTATAAATCTAAGGCTACCATGAACAAGAGGCAGCTACGACCGGAACACAAGTACATCTTCAAATCCAGCTCCCGTCGATTACAACAATATCAACATCCAATATTTGCACGCAAGACACAGAAGTGTAGTATGAGTATAACGGACCCCATGTACTCAATAAGTAACAAACCTAACATTAGGTTGAAAGTAGTGACAAGCTTGTACCAAGGTCAAATTCCAACTCCAATAACCAACAATAGTTCATAACAATATAATTTAAAGCAACACAAGTAATAACTCAACAGTAACATGCTTAACTCGTATACAATTCTGGAAAATAAATATTTTCTTTTCAAGTATAACCGTAAAACTCAAATCTTTTGCCGAAAGTCACCAAAAATATGAGTAAGTCTGAAATCTATGATGTTTCTCAAAAACATGAACAACCAATAAGAAATTTCATTATCAGATGGCATAAGGGAAAATACTTCTCTATGCTTACATATAGAGTATGCATATCTAATGCAATGTAGCGCAGTGATGAACTCATGTACTCACACTCTCTAATTACTCAATCACTTAGTACTGTATATGGCCTATGCATCCTAGGTAAGATCCATCCCAATATATATATACATACATAATAACTGACATTCAGTCACTCAGTACTGAACAAGGCCAATCCAGCCCAGGTGAAGATTCATACCTAAATATCAATGATTCGGACAAGATCTATGTCCAAGGAAGATCCATCCCTCAATATAAATGATTTGGGAAAGATCCATGCCCAGGGAAAATCCATCCCTCAATATAAATGATTCGGGCAAGATCCATACCTAGGGAAAATCCATCCCTCAATATAAATGATTCGGGCAAGATCCATACCTAGGGAAAATCCATCCCTCAATAAAAATGCTTCGGGCAAGATCCATGCCTAGGGAAGATCCATCCCTCAATATATATGTCTAAGGCAAGATCCATGCCCAGAGAAGATCTATCCTAGATATATTTATCAACTATGCTCACTGTGGGGGGTGCAGACTCGGGAGAGGCTCCTTCAGCCCAAGCACTATAATAAGCCAGATCCAGGCATAAGTAAATAAAACTTGTTGCGGTGTGCAACACGATCCCATAATAGTTACCTCACAATCAGGCCCTCTGCCTCACTCAGTCACCACTCTCTCCAGTCTCTCGGGCTCACAATGTCATGAAACTAGCCCAAAATGATGATATGGTGTATCAATAAATAATAACAGAGACTGAGATATGATATGAATGAAGTAATATGACTGAGTATGAAATTTCAATTTAAACAAATTATTCAACATCAATATGACCTCTGTGGGTCTCAATAATACTAGCATATAGCCTTAGCATGATTTTTAACATGATTCTCATCTCAATTTCTTTAACACATAAAACTACATGGTTAATGCCAAGATTATTTGACTACAAAATTCCATGGAACCAATTACGTCACAATTTCTATGGTGCACGCCTAAACGCCCGTCACCTAGCATGAGCGTTACCTCCAAACAATTCACATAACACATATAATCAGGGTTCATACCCTCAGCTCCAATATTAGAGATGTTACTTACCTCGAACAGGCCAAATCGAATATCGAGCACGCTGTACAATAGTCTGGAAATTCCATTCCACACGTATCAACCTCCATATGCCTTCCTATCTCTTCAATTCAAGCCAAACGATTCATATCTATTCAAACAATGAGCAAATTAATCACAATTCACAATAGTGCTTATAATTTAACAATTAACAAAAATTCTCAACTTCGCTCAAACAATTGACAGTGGGGCCCACATCTCAAAATCTGACAAAACTCACAAAATCCGACAACTCATTCAATTACGAGTCCAACCATACAAAAATGATCGAATTCCGACATCGGATTGACCTTCAAATTTTCATTTTACATTTTTGGAAGATTTTATAAAAATCTGATTTTTCTTCCATAAATTCATGGATTCATGATGTAAATGAATATGAAATCATGAAATATAATCAATATAGGATAAGGAACAATTACCCCAATGTTTACCCGTGAAAATCGCCCAAAACTCACTTAAACCGAGCTCTCCAACTCTATTTTTGTCAAAAATGGCAGAAAACCCCCGTTTAGAGGGCCTCAGTTATTTCGGGCGCCATAGGTGGCGTGGGGCGCTACCTGTGGCACTGTTTCCACTACCTATAAACATCCCAGCACCAGGGCTAGCACCCCACATTACCCTGGGCACTAACGGCGACGTGCAATCGTTCCCGACATGAAAATGGGCATAACTCTCTCATACGATGTCTGAATTCGACTATTCCTTTTGCTATGGCTCCAAAAGTTCAATACAGATCTAATGTTTCAATCAAAACTGAATTTGTAGCTCATTTTCTTAATGTTATACCACGTATTCTTGAAGAATCTATGTCGAATCATTCTAGGTTCGATACCGAAACATAACAAATCAAGCCCGATTGACCTCAAATTTTGCACACAAGTCATAAATGGCATAACGAACCTATTCCAAAATTTCCATAATCAGATTCCGACCCCGATATCAAAAATTCAACTCCCCGATCAAACTTCCACACTTAAATTTTCATTTTAGCCATTTCAAGCCTAATTTAATTACTGACTTCCAAGTAATTTTTCAGACATACTCCTTAGTCGAAAATCACCATACAGAGCTATTGGGACCATCAAAACTCCATTTCAGAATTATTTGCACAAAAGTCAAACTCCGGTCAACCCTTTTCATTAAGCTTCGAACATGAAATTCATTCTTCCGAACTAATCCCGAAATACCTGAAAATCAAAACCGATGATTCACACACGTCGTAATACATCATATGAAGCTATTCAAGACTTCAAATACTATAAAAGAGAGAAATTACTCAAAATGACAAGTCGGATCATTATATTCTCCCCCACTTAAATATACGTTCGTCCTCGAACGTGCCAAGAGTTGTTTTCCAAGCCATCAAATCACTATTCCATCTTACCACGCACATGCCCGGGGGTGATCCCATGCCACCCTATTCCATATAGGCCTGACAACACAACATAATTTAAGATCATTACTTTAATCTTAGTCTGTAAAACTTAGAACCCAATTTCCAACATCCAAAATTTCTTATAAGACTCGAGTCTCACATCTACACACTATATAAGTTTGAACAAGCTGTATCAAGCCATAACCATGGCCCCATTTTTAGTCACATAACATACTACGTAACTCACATACTCACATCACTATTCCCAATCACAGTAACTACTCAAAACCAACCCGATACTAGTATTAAACCCCATATCAAACCAAACCTCATTCTAAAACCTTCATACACTGCTGATAATGAAAGAAACACGTAGAATCTCATGACCCCTTATCCGATCAACAAGTCACAGAGCTCTCTCACCCCAAGCAGAACCACAATCACTTTCTAAACTGACTTTTAATGTTATCCTCCCGAAAACTACCCCATAGACATGCCACACCAATATAACTCAAGCCACAACTGTGCAATCTGTGTTCCCAAAAATGGAAAAATATCTTAAAAAAGAGGACGGTTTCGCAAGTTCAGCTAGCACCACCACAACCTAATATTTACAACCAACTCCTCAAATTTCGTGAAGAGGATAACCGTAGGTACATGTACATAATTCCTGCCGCTTATGTAATTTTTTTATCGTAGAGGAAGGAAAGAAATGAAATTAGATAAATTATCAAAGAAATAAAATTCCCATACACTGCACGGACAACTCACGTGCGACACCGACAACTCACGTGTCAATGATACCAATATGTAGATCTGCACGGACAACTCACGTGCGACACCGACAACTCACGTGTCAATGATACCAATATGTAGATCTGCACGGACAACTCACGTGCCAATAATATAAATCGCCTTGCATGGTCACAGGCCTCCACTCCCAGCATATTATACAGGAGGAATTAAACAAGTACACATGTATGTATATGATAATGAAATAAGATTCTCATGCTCCTGGACTGGTATAAATAACACGCCATAGTGTAGGCATGTGCAAAGTCTGCTATCATAACTCAAATCAGCAAGTTAACGCAGAAATATAACTACCCATTTTATTCAGGGAATTAGCCTCTTTGAAATCTCAAGTATAGCCCAGATAGTTCTCCACAAAGGTACGCATACGAGAAACGTTATATGTCACGACCCAAAATCCGTAAAAGGTCGTGATGGCGCCGGACACCACTGTCAGGCAAGCCAACACTAAATGGTTGATTAAATTCTCATTTTAATATTTTCGAAATCGTAGTTTACTTCAATTTATCTAGTAAAAGATGAATTTACAAAATAAATAACAATGTTTTCCAATTTCAATACTGAACATCCCTTAATCATCCCAGAACCCGGTGTCACAAGTGCATGATCATTTTCTAAAATTTTAAAATAAAATACAATAAATGTTCGGAATATAAATCTGGACAGGAAAGAAAATACAATACTCTGAAGGAGACTCTGCTGGTTGCGGAGCGTCGTATAGAATGCAACTCACCTAAGTCCCCGCCATAATCGTGCCTCTGCGCCCACAAAGCCGCTAAACATATGTGTACCTGCACAAAAATGTGAAGCAAGTGTAGTATGAGTACGTAATTCAACGCGTACCCAGTAAGTATCCCGCATAACCCCGAAGAAGTAGTGACGAGGGATCCACTTCGATACTTACTATGGGCTATAAATGGGATATCAATGATATAATTAAGTATGGATTATATGAACGGTTGAAAGCTCAATATTTTGAAGTAAGTAAACATTTCTTTTATAATTAAGAAATCTCCAAATTTACTCCTATTATTTAACAATTTAACTCAGACCGAGGAGGCAATATCAATATTTATAAATTTCAAGGTAAGTAATACAAGCATGCGCAAATCATGTCGAGGTCGTACGACCCGATCCAACAAATATTTAAATTGTGCACTGCCAGAGGGTCGAATGGCGCGAACCATAGATGCATCTATAAATTTTTCCGCTCGCGAATCACACATGCAATGCGGTTCCCGCTCGCGAATCATACATGCGACGCGGTCAAATATAAATTTAAGGAAATACCCCGCTCGCGAATCATACCTGCGACGCGGCCAGATATAAGTTTAACATTAAAATCATATCCTTTTCATGATTCTTTTCAAAATAAAGGAAATTCAGCTTGTAGCTTTTTAAGAAAAGTACCTTGCTCGCGAAACATACATACGACGCGGTTACACATAGATTTCTTCAGCTATTATATTATTCCTCAATTCTTTTCGAAATTTCGAAGTTCAAATGAAACCTTTCAAATCTTCAGTTGTTCAATTTCCACTTCCTTCAAAACATTTAGTAAGCAGACTCAATCTCTCTCCCTTTCAAGGCAAACAATAAACATAAATCAATAACTATATCAACAAGGCATGATGTGAGCCTAAAATTACCCGGACGTAGGCGTAGCTAATAGCTACGTACGGACTCTAGTCACCTCGTGCGTATGTAGCCCCCACAAATAGAAGCATACAATTATTTCGTTCACCTATGGGGTTAATTCCCCCTTACAAGGTTAGAAAGGAGACTTACCTCGCTCCGAAATTCCATAACCGGCTCCAACGCCTTTCCAACAACTCAAACCGATGCCCAACGCTCCAAAACTAGTCAATAATTATGCAAACCCATTAATATATACTCAAATACTCATTATAATCCTATTTAAAACAAATTTCCAACTCCGCTTGAAAAGTCGATAAACATCACCCTCGGGCCCACATGCCCGGATTCCGAAACTTTTCGAAGAAAATCATTACCCATAACCTTATGAAGTCAAATATATGATTTATGCCCAATTCCATGCCCAAATTCGTGGTCAAAATCCAAAATACCAAATTCTAGGTTTTCTACCAAAACCCCCACAATTTATACTAATTTCCATGTTTAAATCCATATAAACTCATGTATTTAACTCAAAATTGTGAAGAAAGCACTTACCCCATTATGATTGATGAAGATGGCACTCCAATATTCTCCAAAATCGGCTCCCATGGGCAAAAATGAAATGAGGTAGAGCCAAACCCTCGCTTTATAGGAGACACTCCCCAGCCCTGACTTCCACGCCTGCAGACTCTTCGTCGGATATGCGGTCTCGCAGGTGCAGCCAAAACCTCGCACCTGCGCATTCCCTCTGCCTAGCTCGACTCCGCACGTGCGCCTTTACTTCCGCATATGCGCCTTCGCAGGTGCGGACATACCCTTGCACCTGCTCTTCCAGATTCTTCTCTCACTCTCGCACCTGCGACGCATCGCAGATGCGGACAACCCTTCGCACTTTCGGTCACTGCCCAACTTTGGCCAAACCGCACCTGCGACCACTGGCTCGCACTTGCGGCCCATATTGCGCAGTGCGATCACACCAGATATCAGTTGCCTCATCTTTTCTTCCAAGTCCAAACTCGATCCGTTAACCATCCGGAATCTACCCGAAGCCCTCGGGACCTCAACCAATTATACCAACACGTCCTAAAACACACACACACACACACACACACACACACACACACACACACACATATATATATATATAGGATGAATTCTTCCTCGGCTCGATTGGCCATATACAGTACTGAGTGATTGAGTACTCTAAGAGTGTGAGTACATGAGTTCATCACTGTGCTGCGTTGCATTAGACATGCATACTTGATATGTAAGCATAGAGAAGTATTTTTCCTCATGCCATCTGATAATGAAATTTCTTATTTGTTGTTAAAGTTTTTGAGAAAAATCACATATTTCAGATTTACTCATATTTTCGATGATTTCGGTAAAGGATTTGAGTTTTATTGTTATAATTGAAAAGAAAATGTTTATTTTTCGGAATTGTATACGAGCTGAGCATTTTATCGTTGAGATATTATTGGTGTTACTTTCTTTATATTGTTATGAATTATTGCTGGTTATTGGTGTTATACACTGACCTTTGTTTCAGCTCGTCACTACTTTCAACCTAAGGTTAGGTTTATTATTTATTGATTATATGGGGTCGATTGTACTCATACTACACTTCTGCACCTTGCGTGCAGATTTATGATGTTGGTGTTGCTGCGTACGATGGGAGCTGGATCTGAAGATGTACATGCGTTACAGTCATCGTTGCCTCTTGTTCATGGTAGCTCAAGAATTATTAATCTGTTTATATATATTTCAAATAGATGATATACTTTTATTTCACACCAGCCTTGTAAATTCTAATCTTAGAAGCTCATGATTTGTACTACTAATCCTTGGGGAGTGTATTAGAGTCAGTTAAATATTAATTGAATGAGATTATTGTTATTTGTCCTATCTAGCGGGTGAGGTTAGGTGCCATCACGGCTAGTTGGATTTTGGATCATGACAAGTTTGTATTAGAGCTCTAGGTTCATAGGTTTTATAAGTCATGATCAAGTGTCTAGTAGAGTCTTGCGGATCGGTAAGATGACGTCCATACATATCTTCAAGAGGCTATAGGGCATTTTAGGATAAACTTCCTATTTTTCTTTCCTTATCATGCGACACTGATTCAGCTTGAAGCGTACCTTTTTGAATTCATTCCACTCACTCGTACGCGTATGTGAGCGCTCGGTAACAGTTGTGCATCGCTGGCTTGTGATTCCATGAATGAGGTTCAAGACGAGTATTCTGTGTTTTTGGTTATGGGCCAGTCTGGAGGACTTTAGGCCAGGGTTAGATCACAGCTTAAGCTTGGTAGTTTCGGTTGTGAGAACTTGTGCATTTGGACTTATACATCTGGTAGTGTCCATATGAGTGAAATTTGTGGCTCGATGAGCGATTGGATGACTATGTGATGGTTTGAATGTGACGAGAAGAGTTTCGCGAGATGTAAAAAGGCGATTGGGTGCTTGATGTCTATCTTGATTTGACGTATAGTCTCGAGTATGAATGTGTTGAAGTATCTTTCACGTTGTTAAATTATGGGACAAACTAAATTCTCATGTTAATGAGTTTGGACTTAGAAAGATTAAGTGATTGCGTAGTAATTATGGTTACGAAAGGGTATAGCAAGATGCCAATTTGAGGCTAAGCAGTTGGGTTATCTCCTGTGGAGTAATCTACATAGGTGTGTTCCTTATAATGTTGAGTGGAGAGTTTCTTTTCTACCAGCGGGGTGTGTGTGTTGAGATTTGAATTTGAATCTGGTTGAGAAAGTTGACTTGAGTGTCAAGAGAATGAATGCGAGCTTAGCAGATGATTGAGGTATTTTATGATTGATGTTGCTTGAGCTTGAGAAGAATTTTTGTTGAACTGATTGCGGTATTATGGAAGTTATAGAGTATGGGTATTGTGAGTTATCGAGTGTTTTAATTTATAGCTTTGAGCTAAGTGGTGGAGCCTGCTATTGACGATTTGATTTCATGGTGATGTGTTAAATACTAGTGTTGGGTTCAAGGCATAATTGTGGACCTGTTATTGACTTACAGAGGTTGAGATCAAGGAAGACTCGAGTACTGAAATTCCTGAATACGAGTTATATTGCGCTTTATGAGTATATGAAAATCATGAGATAAGTGAGTTGTTATTTGTGAATGATGTAGTGTATTGATGGTGTTAAGGCAGAGATTACCTCTTGAGTGTTGTTGTGCTAATGGGGCACGTGTTTTTCGGCCCGTTTGGGCGGTGCAATTTAGATTTGAGAAAAGTGGGTAACTCTCGAGAAGGTTCTAATGGGTTCGAGATTTATATATAGCAATTGAGAATATATCCGGACTTGTGTACGGATAGAATCTGAGATTTGCATTTGATGGTGCCAGATTGCAGTAATTCTATATGACTATAGATTCTACATTCAAGTATAAGAAAGGTAAAAAAGAATAATTTTAAATTCACATAAGTTATTTTCACAGTGGGTGTTTCGGTTGTGGTATTTATGGGGGTTAATTATGATGTGGTGAGACTTTTCAAATATTTTGGTGACAACATTCTTGGGTTTGGTGACTTGCGTGGCTTGGTCGAGTTAGATGAATTCAATTCTGATAGCTTGGTTATGTTCAAATGAATTTCAAAGTGTTCTTGATGGTTTCTACCATGGTTTGAGCCGGATATTTTCTACCGGTGTGGGGAACTTTTGTGTATTGTGATTTCCTCCTAGAAGGAAGCAAGAGAAAAGTTTCTAACTAACCGGGTATGTAATTTGCAGGTGACTCAGAGTTTATAATGAGATTCTCGTGCTTTGCACATGATGGCATGATAGATGTGGTATGTTGTGCGGGATTAAGATTTACATGTACAAGGTGGCAGTTCAGTCTTGAAGTGAAGGTCACGAATTTTTGATAGCATGGTCAGTTTCAGATATTTAGAGGAAAGTTATAACTGCTCAGTAATTCCTGAGAAAGGTACGCATTTCAGAAGGCGCATTGTGTTTTGACTTATGGATGTTCATTGGTATTGCGGTACTCCCCTGGTTGATATTCAAATTATTGCTATGTGGCACGGAAGAATTATGGAAGTATTCCTAGTGGGATTATCGTGCATGAAAGATGTGATTGTCATTCGAGTGCTGGAGTTGTGATCAATTACGATGGTTCATGTGTTCTATAAATTTGGGGGACTGGGAGTTCTCATAAGCAAATTGTTTCGGGGCCGCGAACTGTGAAGATGTGGCCAAGTTAACTAGATAATAGTACGTGTTATGGTTAAGTCATTGAGGACTTTTCGGAAGGCTATTTATCCATGCTTGGATTGCATTTAGGTTATAATAAGCCTAGATTGACTGTTAAGATTTAAGCTATGATGTTTCTCATATCTGTAATATTGCATTAGCTATTTGAGCCATGTTTGAGGCTACATAGGGGTTAAAATCCTTGAACGGACTTGATAAATGCCTCAATGATGAAAGATTTCCGATTTGATTTATAATAGCATATATTGCACATGCCTACACTTTAGCATGTCATTTATACCAGTCTAGGAGCATGATAATTGTATTTCATTCATCACAAACGTGTATACTTTTTTAACTGCTCATGTATGATATGTTCAGACTGGAGGCCTGTGACTATGATAGGCGTATTATGTTATTGGCATGTGAGTTGTCCGTGCGGATCCATATATTGATATTATTGGCACGTGAGTTGTCCGTGGGGGTTCTATTGTTAGCACGTGAGTTGTCCGTGGGGGTTCTATTGTTAGCACGTGAGTTGTCCGTGCAACGTGTGGCATTTGAATTTCCTTGATCGTTTATCTGATTAATTATTTCTTTCCTCTTCATGCTATGATATTACTTGATCAGGGCAATTTGAGAAAGTTGGGCACATGTACACACAAATATTCTTCTCACAGAATTTGATGAGTTGGTTTTAAATAATGCTCTGTGTTGGTTTTATTTTTTTTTAAAAAGGCAGGATTACACCGGAATAGCTAGAATAGTTGTGTTTGGTGATATAGGGTCATTGGACCTAGAATGGATATTATCAGGTTTGATTACAGCATGTTGAAAGAATAATTTAGAATTCGGCTTAAACAATTGGCTATGGCACTTGTTGAACGAGGGAAAGCTCTGTGACCTGTTGATATAGTGAGTGGTTATGAGTTCCTTTATGTTTTTTTCATTATCGGCAGTGTACGAAGGTTTTGGAACGAGGTTCTGTGGAATGTGGGGTTTAATACTAGTACCGGTTTGGTTTTGAATAGTTACTGTGATCGGAAATGATGCTACGAGTATGCGAGTTGTGTGGTATATCATGTGAATACAACTTGGGTTATGGATATGGCTTGATACAATTTGTTCACATTTATACATTGTGTAGATGTGAGATTCGGGTCTTGAAAAGAAATTCTGAATGTTGGAAATTAAATTCCAAGGTTTACGGGCCAAGGTTAAATTAATTATGTTGTGTGGTCAGACCTATAGGGAATAGGGTGATGAGGGATCACCCCAGGTATGTGCATGGTAAGGTGGAACAGTAATTTAAGGGCTTAGGAACAACTCTTGGCACGTTCGAGGATGAACACATATTTAAATGGGGGAGAATGTAATGACCCGACTTGTCATTTTGAACATTTACGCTCATTTCAACTATTTGAAGTCTTGAATAGTTTCATACGCTGTATTATGACGTGTGTAAATCGTCGTTTTGATTTTTCAGGTATTTCGGGATTAGTTCGGAAGAATAAATTTCATGTTGGAAACTTAAATGAAAAGGATTGACCGGAGTTTTGACTTTTGTGCAAACGACTCCAGAATAGAGTTTTGATGATTCCAATAGCTAAGTATGGTGATTTTGAACATAAGAATGTGTCCGAAAAATCATTTGGAAGTCCGTAGTTAAATTAGGCATCAAAGGGATAAAATAGAAATTTAAGTTTGAAAATTTGACCGGGGAGTTGACTTTTTGATATCGGGGTTGGAATTCGATTCTGGAAATTGGAATAGGTCTGTTATGTCATTTATGACTCGTGTGCAAAATTTGAGGTCAATCGGACTTGATTCGATATGTTTTGGCATCGAATGTAGAAGTTTGAATTTCTTTATTTCATTAAGCTTGAATTAGGGCATGATTTGTGGTTTTAGCGTTTTTTATGTGATTGGAGGCTTCGACTAAGTTCGTATGATATTTTAGGACTTGTTGGTATATTTGATTGATGTCCTGAGGGGCTCGGGTGAGTTTCGGGGTGGTTTCAGACCATTTTTAGGACATTTTTAATTGTTGGTTTTTGTCTACAGAGGTGTGCATCGCGATCACGAACATTTGCTCGCGTTCGCGAAGGGCAAACAACGGTTTGGGGCCTTGTGAATCGCGATCGCGGAAGCTCTTTCGCGATCGCATAGAACAAAATCTCTGCTGCACTGATCCAACTTTGGAAGCTTATATCTCGCAATCTATAAGGAATTCGGAGATGATCCAAAAATGAAAGTTATAGCCCTTGATGTCTAGTATTCAGAAAGACAAACCATTTATCATTTGTAGTTTTGAAAGAAACGTTATGACTATTATACTAGAGGCTGTCTGGAAGAATTGGAGAGTTTGTTCTTCGCGATCGCGAAGGGTAATTTTGGTGCTGAAAAATTTTGTGCTTTGCGATCGCGAAGAGTAAATTCCTAGACAGAAGCTATATTTCAAGGTTTCGGCCATTTTAACATAATTGGAGCTATGGAGCTCGGATTGAAGCGAATTTTGAGGTGATTTTCACCATATGAATTGGGGTATGTGATTCCAACTCGGTTTTTGTTAAATTACATGAATATATTGTTGTTTTTATAATTAAATTAGTATTTTGGGTTGAAAATGGTAGAAACTTTAATAGACTTTAATTGAGGATTTGAAGGCCGAGTTATGGTCGAGTTTGAGTAATTTTGGTATGGTTGGACTCGTGGTTGAATGGGTTGTCGGATTTTGTGAGTTTCGTCAGATTTCGAGATGTGGAGTATATTTTGATTAATTTGCACGTTGTTTGACTAGTTTCAAATCGTTTGGCTTGGAATTAAGGAGATATGAAGGCGTTCAATTGATACGCGCGGAATTGAATTTGCGGAGTATTGTTTATCTTTCTCGGCATTGGATTCATCTTGTTGGAGGTAAGTAACAATTCTAAAGTTGGGGCTGAGGGTATCAACCCTGAATATATGTGTTATGTGATTTGTTTGGAGGTGACGCACATGCTAGGTGACGGGCGTGTGGGCGTGCACCGTAGAAATTGTGACGTAATTTATTTCGTGAAATTCTGTAGTCAAATAATCTTGGCATTTCCATGTACTTTCATGTATCAATAAAATTGAGCTGAGAATCATGTTAAAAATCATGCTAAGGCCATATGTCGGTATTATTGAGACCCACAAAGGTCGTATTGCTGGTGAATTATTTGTTTAAATTGTAATTTCATACTCAGCCATGTTCATTTATTTTATATCATCTCTCGGTCTCAATTGTTATTTATTGATACACTATATCATCATTTTGGGCTAGTTTCATGACATTGTGAGCCCGATAGACTAGAGATATTGATGACTGAGTGAGGCCGAGGGCCTGATTGAGAGTGATATTTATGGTATTGAGTTGCACGCCGCAGCAGGCCATATATTCCAAAATATCATATCATTTGCGCTCACTGTGGGGGGTGCAGACTCAGAAGGGGCTCCTTCAGCCCAGGTGCTATAATAAGTCAATCTGGCCTGCTGCGATATATATATATATATATATATATTATTTATGGATCGGTCTGCATGCCGCAATAAGCCTTATAGGCTTTATTATTATAGGATCGGGCTACATGCTGCAGCAAGCCAGATTGGCTTATTATAGCACCTGGGCTGAAGGAGCCCCTTCTGAGTCTGCACCCCCCACAGTGAGCGCAAATGATATGATATTTGCGATGGACTTTCTAAGGTAGGGAGTTGCCTTATTTATTTATATTTGGGATGTACTTCCCAGGGCATGGAGTTGCCTTATTTATTTAGAATTTCCCTTGGCATGGATCTTGCCCGAATCATTTATTTTATTTGGGATGGAATTCCTTGGGCTGGATTGGCCCTGTACAGTACTGAGTGATTGAATGTCAGATATTATGTATATATATATATGGGATGAATTTTTCCTCGGCTGGATTTGCCATGTACAATACTGAGTGATTAAGTACTTTGAGAGTGTGAGTACATGAGTTCATCACTGTGCTGCATTGCATTAGACATGCATACTTGATATGTAAGCATAGAGAAGTATTTTTCCTCATGCCATCTAATAATGAAATTTCTTATCTGTTGTTAAAGTTTTTGAAAAAAATCACAGATTTCAGATTTACTCATATTTTTGGTGATTTCGGTAAAGGATTTGAGTTTTACTGTTATTTGAAAAAGAAAATGTTTATTTTTCGGAATTGTATACGAGCTGAGCATTTTATCGTTGAGTTATTATTGGTGTTACTTTCATTATATTGTTATGAACTGTTGTTGGTTATTGGTGTTGTACGTTGGCCTTTGTTTTAGCTCGTCACTTCATCTCTACACCTTGCGTGCATATTTCTGATGCTGATGATGCTGCGTACGGCGGGAGCTGGGTCTGAAGATGTACCTGCGTTCTAGTCATCACTGCCTTTTGTTCATGGTAGCTCTAGAATTATTAATCTGCTTATATATATTTCAAACAGATGATGTATTTTTATTTCACACCAGCTTTGTAAATTCTAATCTTAGAAGCTCACGATTTGTACTACCAGTCCTTGGGGAGTATATTAGAGTCAGTTAAATATAAATTGAATAGGATTGTTGTTATTTGACTGACCTAGAGGGTGAGGTTAGGTTCCATCACGGCTAGTTGGATTTTGGGTCGTAACACAGAGATTAGAGAATCTAGCTACAAACTTATAATATTCTTACTACGCTTTGAGAGAATCAAATTGATGAAGTTTTGGTTGTTGAAAATTTAAATTGCTTAAGTTGAAACAAAATAACTTTCGGAAGATTTATATTTAAAAAGAGTTGGAAATCATTGAATTCACTCGATAGCGTGATAATAATAAAATCGTAGCTTCTACATGTATTTCTCTTAGGAATAACTGCTTATTGCTAATACAATTATATTTTGCTCACTAAGAAATAATCTATTAATAACACTCTGCGAGGTTATGTAAATCAATTCATATATGACTCGTGACAATTAAACTGAAATATTTTTCCTATCTGAATTGTGCTAAAAGATAGCAAAAACCTCTTACGATTACTTTTTGCTAAAAATAAATAGTCTTTCCTACTACAACTCCTCCGTGTGAATTAGAATGGAAGTAAGCAAGATTACAGACTTAGAATAACAGATTAATAAGAATTACTCTCACTCTATTATTTTACCCAATAGTTATCATATATTCATTTTGCTTCGTAAGAATTACAAATTTGACATACAACTAACTTTGGAGAAGAAATAGATAGAAGTGATAATAATTAATTAAAACTAATATTCCAGCACAATATAAAAATATAAGTAGAAAGTTTCAGGTCAAGCATGTAGTAAAACTGAGATTAATATTATAGCTATATCGAGCTTCATCAACTATCCCAACAAAAGAGATTACTTCATTATGGAGTATTTAAATTTCAAAAAGAAAGGAATTCTTAAAATACTATCAATACTCTTAGAAAATTCAAAAACTACAAGAGGAAAGTGCAATAGATAAAGAAAGCAACAAAGACCAAAGCTAGAGAAAATGTTGCTAATTGGCATGTCTGATCTCTCTCCTTCAACACAAATATAGCATACTATTTATAGAAATCAAATCCCATAAGGTGCCATGTTGCCTCATGCTTCTTTTGCCATATTGCCTCGTGCTCTTTGGCCTTGATGCCTCATGCTCTTTTTTATTTCCTTTATTTGTGTTATCATGATATTCTTATTTCCTGCAAAGTACTATTAGAAAATATATTTATTTTTAAGTATATAATATATGAATATTTTATAGTCACCAAACTCCCTCACACTTGAATCCTTGCTCGTCCTCGAGGGAGCAATTTTATTAATAATTGTTGTTTCTTGTAGAGTAGAAAACTAAAAAGAAATAAAATTTCACATAAAATTCAAAACCTATAAGTTTTTCAAGTCGCCAAATCTGTACCTTGTTGTCACGACCCAAAATCTTAACCTGTCGTGATGGCGCCTATTGTGGTACTAGGCAAGCCGACATTTATGAAATAACTCCAACACTTAACAGAAAACGGCTTTAAAGTAGTTTAAATGATAACAACTTCTCATAAACAGGATAGAAAATCCAAAATACAACACGAAAATTCCCAATATAGGGGTATCACTGAGTATATGAGCATCTATATATCACAAGTCCGGAAAATACTGTCTATGATAATCTTGAAACTAAATACAATAAGTGGAATGATAGGGAAGGAGAAACAAGGTCTGCAAAACGCCGGCAATTACATCGAAATCTCTAGAAGATCAACTATGCGTGGAAATCAACACCCACTAGTCCGGGAACACCTGGATCTACACACGAAGTGCAAGGTGTAGTATGAGTACAACCAACTCAACAAGTAACAATACTAAATAAAGAACTGAAAGTAGTGACGAGCTTCACAGTTATAGTTCAATTACAGTGATTACAACATAAGAAAGCAGGCATGCTCTCAAGTTCGATAAATTAGGTCAAACAGTTATTCCATGACAAGTTCAAGTGAAACAAAGTGTAATACCTTTCAAACATTTCAAGGCAATGATACATGGCAGCTAAGTGAAACAATAATGAAATCAAATGCATCATTTCAGGGCCACAGTCACTCAACCTTCCCATTTACTTAACACTCGGTACTCGCACTCGGGAGGTACCTTCACTCACTAGGGGTGTGTGCAAACTCCGGAAGGGCTCCTTCAGCACAAGCGCTATAATCTGCATGGACAACTCACGTACTATAATATAATATCTAGATCTGTACGGACAACTCACTTGCTGAACAGACAACTCACGTGCTATAGTATAATATCTGGATATGCACGGACAACTCACGTGCTATAGTATAATACCTCAGAATCAGGCCCTCGGACTAACTCAGTCATCAACCTCTCCATTCTCTCGGGCTCCCAGGAATCATAATAATATGATGCTTAAAGAATGAACAATAGAGACTGAGATGTAATATACAATAAACTGTGACTGAGTACAAAACAACCTCAATGGAATCAAATCGCACGATGAGGAATCAAGAAGGGAAGTGCTCCTAACACCCCTGTAGCCTCTCGAAGATAAGTAGAGACTTCTCTGTGCCGATCCGCAAGACTCTACTAGACTTGATCATGACTCGTGAGACCTAAGTGAACCAAGTGCTCTGATACCATGTTGTCACGACCCAAAATCCCATTATAGGTCGTGCCTAACACCGCTGTCAGGCAAGCCAACAATAATTAATTAACTTAATTACTCATTTTAGTATTTGAAATCATGATTTCCTTCAATTAATAATAAAAGATGGACTTTACAGAGTAAATAATACATATTTTCACAATTTCAATACCAAACGACCCATAATCACCCCAAAAACCGCTTTTACAAGTGCATGAGCATCAAGTAGGAAGTAAAATAAAATACAACATCTGTCCGGAATACAAATTGAAAAGGAAAAATATAAATACTCTGAAGGAGACTCTGTTGGCTGCGAGTCATAATATGGAATGCAGCTCACCTAAATCCCTGCATTTAACCATGCCTCTACTCCCACGAGGCCACTAGATATATATGTACCTGCACAAATTGTGCAGCAAGTATAGTATGAGCACGTAAATCAATGCGTACCCAGTAAGTATCCCGTCTAACTTCGAAGAAGTAGTGACGAGGGGTCGACTCCAACACTTACTATGGGCTAACAATATAATGCCAATCTTATATTTAAACATGGAATACATAACATAGCTGAACATTCAATAACCGTAAATAATCAACAATTCTTTTTACTAATAGAACTTCCCAAATTCATTTCCACAATTTAACAATTTATATCTCAAGCCAATAATGCAGCGTCAGTTATTATTAGTTCCAAAGAGTTATCATGCGCAAGTCATGCCGAGGTCATATGACCCAATCCAACATATAAATATAAATTGTGCACTGCCGAGGGTCGAACAACACGAACCAACATATAAATATAAATTGTGCGCTGCCGAGGGTCGAAAGGCAAGAACCATAGATGCATCTATTAGCCTGCCGAGGCGAACGACCCGCTCCCATGAGAGTAGTGGAAATTTACCCCGCTCGCGAAATATATTTGCGACGCTGTTGCACATAAATTTCTTACGTTATAATAATATTCTTAAATTCTTTTTCAAAAATACGAAATTCAATGAAAATTTTCAAGTCTTGAAATCCTCAATTCAACTCTTTTAAAGGCATTTAATAAGCATACTTGGTCTCAATTCTTTTCAAGGAAAATAACAAACGTAATCAATAACAGTATCAACAAGGCATGGTGTAAACCTAAAACTACCCGGATATAGGCATAACTAGTAGCTACGTACGGACTCTCGTCACCTCGTGCGCACGTAGCCCCCCACGAATGGAAGCACATATTAATTCAATTCACCTATGGGGTTAATTCCCTCTTACAAGGTTAGAAAAGAGACTTACCTCGCTCCGAAGTTTCATAGCCTGCTCCCAAGCCTTTCTAACAACTCAAACCGATGCCAATCGCTCCAAAACTAGTCAATAAATGTGTAAATCCATAAATATATACTCTAATACTCACAACAAATATATACTCGAAAAGTCGATAAAATCATCCTCGGGCTCACATGCCCGGATTTCAAAAAATTTCAAAGATGAACTTTACCCATAACACCACGAACTCAAATATATAATTTATTCCCAATTCCATATCCAATTTTGTGGTCAAAATCCAAAAATATAAATTTCTAGGTTTACCTTCAAAATCCCAAATTTTCACAAATTTTCATGCCTAAACCTATGTATAAACCTTGTATGAAACTCACAACTAGTAGAAATCACTTACCTCATGCTTGGTGATGAAAGTGGTGCTCCAAAATCGCTCCTAGACCGGCTCCCATGGAGGAAAATGAAATGAAAATGGCCAAACTCCCGTTTGTTTTAAACCTCACTGCCAAGGCGAGCTTCTTCGCGAACGTGGCAAGTCCCTGGCGTTCGCGAAGCAATACCAGCTCCAGCTCCAAAATTACCCTTCGTGAACGTGAGACCCAGCTAGCGAACGCGTTACTTAACCGGGCGTTCCATTGCGAATGCATTGCACCCTTCGCGAACGTGAAGGTCTAAACTCCCATTGGCCAGTTCCCCTTCGCAAACATGATGACCCAATCGCGAACGTGTAGCACAAATCAGCAGCCAATCAAAACCTTCTTCGCGAACGCGTGAACTCCTTTGCGTTGGCAAAGAACGAAACCAGAACCAGATATCAGCAGCAACAACTCAGCCCAACTTGGTCCGAAACCATCCCGAAACATACCCGGGGCCCCCGATACCCCATCCAATTACACCAACCAGTCCTATAACATAACACGGACCTGCTCAAGGCCTCAAATCACATCAAACAACATCGAAATCATGAATCGCACCCCAATTCAACCTTAATTAACTTTAGAACTTTGAGCTTCCACATTCTATGCCGAAACCTATCAAATCACGCCTGATTGACCTCATATTTCGCACACAAGTCACATTCGACATTACGGACCTACTCCAACTTTCGAAATCTAAATCCAACCTCGATAGCAAAAAGTCCACTCCCGGTCAAACTTTCCAAAAACCTTCAAATTCCAACTTTCGCCAAATGACCCCAAAATGAACTACGGACCTACAAATCCACATTCGGATGCGCTCCTAAGATCAGAATCACCATACGAAGCTATTCCCAGACTCAAAATCCCAAACAGACATCAATAACATTGAAATGCACTTCAACCCAAATTTATGAAATTCTTCCAAAATGCCAACCTTCAACAATAGGCGCTGAAACGCTTCCGGGTCATCCAAAACTCGATCCGGACATACGCCCAAGTCCAAAATCATAATACAAACCTGTTGGAACCTTCCAATCCCAATTCCAAGGCCGTTTACTCAAAAATTAAAGCTTAGTCAATTCTTCCAACTTAAAGCTTCCGAAATGAGAGTTTTCTTTTCAAATCAACTCTGAACGTCTCAAAATTCAATTCCGACCATGCACACAAGTCATAATACCTGAAGTGAAACTACTCAAGGCCTCAAACCGCGGAACGACGCGTTAGAATTCAAAACGATCAGCCGGGTCGTTACATTCTCTCCCACTAAAACATACGTTCGTCCTCGAACGTGCTAAGAACTGCTCTAGAGTTGTCCGAAATTATTATTTAACACCTCGTGCACCTACCCGTGCTACCACAACCCAGTTCAGCACATTAGCTCGAGCAAACTTGAAAATCCTCCCTTTTATCTAGTCAAATAAGCTTTAGAGCCAATTTCCAACATCTGAAATTCTCTACCAGGTCTATTTCCAACATATGAACACCATATCCATCACTACACGATGTACCAATACATGATTTCATACTCTTACCGAATTCACACCATGCACCGCATTATTCACATGACCATAATGACATCCCCTAACAACAATATCCGAAATCCCACGAATCTGATGCCCACAACACATCTGGTGAAGCATATAAGTTTCGTTTCAGCTCTCGCAATACTTCTATGACAGAAGAGATGTGTAGAAACTCTTAACCACCTGCGGAATCACAACTCATAGAGTCTCTCCTCCCGATAAGAACCATTACCTCATTCTGGACTGAATATCGATATTTACTCTTTAATGTGCCTCATATAAATCTAATGGCATGGATCCCAGGTCCAATAATCTCGTCTCACCCAGTACAAGCTACTCAGGCAATAAGCCACCTCAGACACTGCCAAAAGTCTCATATGATGCCACAATGTGCCAACAAGCTACAAACTCGAATGTGATACATAAGGAAACGAACTCTGGAAAGATCTACTCAACCCACGTAACTAATTTAAACAACATAAAAGATGTTATGAACCTTCCTCAGAAAATGAAACGCAAAACACACAATAATAGATATGGGAAACTGTACTCAACATCATACTGTTGCGGCGTGCAACCCGATCCACACATGATACCGTTGTGGCGTGCAACCCGATCCAAACAACATACCCGCGGTGGCATGCCACCCAATCCGCACAAAAAGAATCTATAAGAAAATACTTACCGAGCTAGAATGCTTATTACTACAAAATATCTGAATATCGGACACAAGCACTCTCAGTGCATAATATCATCCCTGGAAGGACCGACAACGCCATACACTACAAAATTCAAGAACAACTAAGGTGCGATATATGATCTTAATCTCGAGAGCCATCCAGCCCACATGGCACCATCGCTAAGCGGAACCTCAACACATAAGAAATTTATCGCTCTATTTCACAACTCACACGGCACAATATAGTATTACATGAAATAACCGACGACGAAACGACATCCAACGTCTGAATACTCCTCCATAGGGAGCGCTTATGCTGAAATGAACACATCCGGCCTGATATAGAGCCCATATTCATATTCAAATCCATCCGCGGATCTCAAGCCGATTATGATCGCATCGTACTAGGCTAATAACCTTTCAAGGATCCATAATAACCCTTTTTCCCATAACATACAAGAATAGCCATCATAACCGGAACAATACTTCCACAGTCCACAACCAAATAAACTGAGCGCCCTCCAGGCATAAATTCTCGAATCGGCGATATTACCACAATCTTCATACTTGGTTTCAATATTCACTCAATCAAGTGACTACATGTCACTCTTACACAATCTTTCCGTGAGACACGCTCCCACGACCTTCCGCACCAGGTAACAAGTCTGCTCAACCATGCTACTAGTTACACTAATGTTGTAAAGCATATCAAGAATCCACAATTCAATACACAAGGTCTCTTACACCTGACATCGACCTTAGATGATGCCGAAAATAATACCATCTTACTTTAAA
>AWOL01S0007136.1:73320-103242 GCA_000715115.1 Nicotiana otophora
TGTTGCGGCGTGCAACCCGATCCACACATGATACCGTTGTGGCGTGCAACCCGATCCAAACAACATACCCGTGGCGGCATACCACCCGATCCACAAATGAGAATAAATAGGGAAGTACCCATCAAGACAAAACGCTTACACCTACGAAATACCCGAATGTCAACCAAAAGCATGCCATGTGCATAATATCATCCGTGGGGAGATAGATAGCGACATACGCTACAAAACCCAAGAACGACTAAGGTGCAATAAATGACCTTCATCTCGAGATCCATCCGGCTCATATACCGCCACAAACTATACGTGATCTCAATACGAGTGCGAATAATCAAACCGCCTCACAACCCACATGGCACAATAGAGACTACACGAAAGGGTCAACAACAGAAATAACATCCAAGGCCCGAAGACCCCTCCGAAAATAATGCTATGATGAAATAAACACATCCGGCCTGATATAGAGCCCACATTCACATTTAGATCCATCCACGGACCACAAGTCGATTCTGATCATACCGCATTGGGCTAATAACCTTACAAGGATTCACAGTAACCCTTTTTCCCATGACACACAGGAACAACCGTCAAATCCGGAACAAACTTCCACAGTCCACAACAAAATGAACCGAGCACATTTCAGGCATAAATTCTCACATTAGAGATAGTACCACAATCTCTATACTTGATTTTAAATCTTTAATCACTCAAGTGACTACATGTCACACTTATACAATCTTCTCGTGGTATACACTCCCACAACCTTCCGCACCAGGTAACAAGTCTGCACGTCCATACCACTAGCCACACTAATGCTGTAAAGCAAATCAGAAATCCGCAATCAGTATGTAAAGACTCTTACACATAACACCAATCTCAGGTGACGCTAAGGACAACACCAGCTTACTCTAACCATCTGAATCCTTTCCTTTTCATCCGAGCTCTTGACATTCTTATCTACACCAAACTGTAACCCTGATCCTTAACTTTCAAATTCCCATGCCGCTCACTACACCTAACATACCAATACGTGAGAGTACAAGAAGTCCAGCATGAATCCTGATCCACTAATAGACTAAATAGTCCATCACCGAGGAACCTTTTACTTACCTCATTTCAGGAGAACCATTGCAACATGCGACTTAATTCCCATAACCGCTAAAAATACAATCCTCAAGTAGTGGTCTAAACCACCATGGGATCCATCTACACATAACAAGCCATAATACTCGAGTGCCTCTAAATAAAATCAATTATGGCGCCCGTCAAGCCTCGCACATAGCGCGACAAATCACATGTATAACTAAACACACTGAAAGAACTAATCATTTCCGCCATCATGCCAATTCAACCATTGCTAATCGATCCGACTTCTTCTAATTTACTTTAGACTTGCCTTAGGAATAATAATAGCTCCATTCAAAACATCATGAACCCAAATCCGCACTCATCCTGAGTGACCTTATTTCACGAGATCACATTGTCTCCAAAGCCCACGAACCATCCCATACCCTCCTTATGCGCATATTCGCATCTTCAACTGGTACACACATTCTGAAAATCCCTCTATGAATCCGAAATTATTTTCTCCCATTCCTGCAATGCCACACCGTAGACAAAGATAGCGTAGAACACTCCAACACACTTTCATAATCCGTTGCTAAAGCTCGATACTTAACCATACTACGGACTCAAAATCCTTAGGCACCACACTTTAACTTTTGAATCCACTGGGACCGTTGTTGAGAGTCACCTACTCTAGCTTGGTCCCAACTATAATCAAACTCCAAGGCCCTGCTAGCTCATGAACACCCTCTCAAATAAGCACCCGGTTGGATCGTTTTCCTTGTACATCACCTCCACACGAAGCATAAACCCTGAGTCTTTCCAAAGCCTGAACATGAATCGATAAGGCCAATTACAACACACATTCCTCAAATTCTTTGCTCAAATTACCATTGATGTTCTCTTTCCTTAGTCGTAATAACCCACCAATATGCCGATAACTAGAAACCTCCCAAGTACATAACCATGCAATCCAATCGTAGGCGGCGGGGCTCTCCTACTTAACTTGGAGCTACCATTGCATAACCCTGAAACCCACCAAGACTCCTTATCCCCCATTGACATGATTTTGCACAATCAACCACCCAAATTCCTCCAAATCCTTCTATTAACACTTCATGGACACTTTGAATCGCTAGCCACATTTACATATCCGACCTCTTACCGGATGGCCAGTAGAATCCTTCGTAGAAGCTTCGTCAACACCACACGACCACTAACCCGCCCATAGGAGACCACCCACCTGTGGAGCGCTGCACCGAGTACAATTACTATGAAATCAATAGACCACCCTGAGCCCGTGCTCATTCACCAGATGTACAAGTTCGTTCACTCCCCATTGACATCAACTAATGGTGCGACGATACATTCTAATCCAAAGTCATGTTGCATCCCTCTTCATATTAAGCAACTCCCTCATGTCACAGCCAATCTTCCTCAATATAGCAGCCAATATACCAAATTAAGCCCGTAGACCTAGTCACTGTCCACTATAAATCCCAAATCACTCTAACTTACAAGGCATGTGGTTATCCTACCACAGAACCCGTATGCTACTCTGCCACTCTCTCACTTTGGTCAAACCCTCTCTTGTAAACAACTACTTGACTTTTGTTTCTCACACTCGGCCTTCTAGAATTTTAACCACCGCAAGACACCTCCCACATGTCCTTCCTCATCCTTCGCTGCCCAGTTGTTGCCTTAAATCAAAATCTATTTCTATAGAACTTGAACCAATTGATCGCTACCAAGTTTAAACCTTTTTGAAGATCGTCTTTCTCGAGCCATCGACACCAGAAACACTGATTCGATTCCAAAATCGCTACACCCCGTTATGTCTGACAACCGCTTCTCCGACACCATTTCACAATACCCCGCCCCGAAGGCGAATTGAAGAAGCCCACAACACCGGCGAACTTAACGCATCCAATCAAAAACGATGACATCACATCACAGATGAAAATTCCACCGCGCTCGAAATACCAAGTCTCGTTAATCAATCAACCCAAACCTGAACGTTCGTAGTCCGGTTGCCTCTCTTCTGCCGGAACTAAATGCTGAACCTCTAAGCCGTGAAATAAGAAGTCCTTCTATCAAGTCATTTACGGCCGAGATCCGTAGATACGCACCCTACCATTACACCAACACTATGCGATAGCAACGCACGAATCATCATAACAAATAGTGATAAATCTCAAACCATATGCAATACTGATACTGAGCTGAATTGACAGAACGGCCTTCCGCAAGGCGACGATCATAGCCCAATCAAATACGCAGGGAGAAACATCCCGCACCACATCTGCAGTACCACTAGAATTTCCTCGATCCCTAATTTATAACAAGCGCTTCACATCGCATAAGATTGAATAGGAAGGAAATGAAGGCATAAGCCTCAAAGGAATCAAATAGCACGATGAGGAATCAAGAAGGGAAGTGCTCCTAACAGCGCTATAGCCTCTCGAAGATAAGTAGAGACGTCTCCGTACCGATCCTCAAGACTTTACTAGACTTGCTAAGGACTCGTGAGACCTAAGTGAACCTAGTGCTCTGATACCAAATTGTCACGACCCAAAATCCCATTATAGGTCGTAATGGCTCCTAACATCGCTGTCAGGCAAGCCAACAATAATTAATTAACTTAATTAGTCATTTTAGTATTTGAAATCACGATTTTCTTCAATTTAATAATAAAAGATGGACTTTACAGAGTAAATAAAAAATATTTTCACAATTTCAATACCAAACGACCCATAATCACCCCAAAACCCGGTATCAAAGTGCATGAGCATCAACTAGGAAGTAAAATAAAATACAACATCTGTCCGAAATACAAATTGGAAAGGAAAAATATAAATACTCTGAAGGAGACTTTGTTGGGTGCGAGTCATAATATGGAATGCAGCTCACCTAAGTCCCCGCATTTAACCACGCCTCTGCTCCCACGAGGCCACTAGATATATATGTACCTGCACAAAATGTGCAGCAAGTGTAGTATGAGTGCGTTAATCAACGCGTACCTAGTAAGTATCCTGTCTAACCTCGAAGAAGTAATGACGAAGGGTCGACTCCAACACTTACTATGGGCTAACAATATAATGCCAATCTTATATTTAAACATGGAATACATAACATAGCTGAACATTCAATAACCATAAATAATCAACAATTCTTTTTACTAATAGAACTCTCCAAATTCATTTCCACCATTTTACAATTATATCTCAAGCCAATAACGCAGCGTCAGTTATTATTAGTTCCAAAGAGTTATCATGCGCAAGTCATGCCGAGGTCATATGACCCAATCCAACATATAAATATAAACTGTGCACTGCCGAGGGTTGAGCGACATGAACCAACATATAAATATAAATTGTGCACTGCCGAGGGTCGAACGGCAAGAACCATAGATGCATCTATTACCCTGCCGAGGCGAACGGCCCGCTCCCATGAGAGTAGTGGAAATTTAATATATTTGCGATGCGGTTGCACATAGATTTCTTATATTATTATAATATTCTTAAATTCTTTTTCAAAAATACAAAATTCAATGAAAATTTTCAAGTCTCGAAATCGTCAATTTCAACTCTTTTAAAGGCATTTAATAAGCATACTCGATCTCAATTCTTTTCAAGGAAAATAATAAACATAATCAAATAACGGTATCAACAAGGCATGGTGTAAACCTAAAACTACCCTGACATAGGCATAACTAGTAGCTACGTATGGACTCTCGTCACCTATTGCGTACGTAACCCCCCACGAATGGAAGCACATATTAATTCAATTCATCTATGGGGTTAATTCCCTATTACAAGGTTAGAAAAGAGACTTATCTTGCTCCGAAGTTTCATATCCGTCTACCAAGCCTTTCTAACAACTCAAACCGATGCCCATCGCTCCAAAACTAGTCAATAAATGTGCAAATCCATAAATATATACTCTAATACTCAGAACAAATCAATTTAGACAAATTCTTAATTCCGCTCGAAAAGTTGATAAAGTCATCCTCGAGCCCACATGCCCGGATTCAGAAAATGTTTGAAGATGAACTTTACCATAACACTACGAACTCAAATATATAATTTATTCCCAATTCCATGTCCAATTTCGTTGTCAAAATCCAAAAATATAAATTTCTAGGTTTACCTTCAAAATCCCAAATTTCCACAAATTTCCATGCCTAAACCTATGTATAAACCTTGTATGAAACTCACAACTAGTAGAAATCACTTACCTCATGCTTGGTGATGAAAGTGGTGCTCCGAAATCGCTCCTAGGTCGGCTCCCATGGAGGAAAATGAAATGAAAATGGCCAAACTCCCATTTTTTTAAAACCTCACTGCCCAGGCGACCTTCGTGAATGCGGCAAGACCATTTCCCATGGGCCAGTTCCCTTTTGCGAATGAGATGACCCAATCGCGAACGCGTAGAACAAATAAGCATCCAATCAAAACCTTCTTCGCGAACGTGTGAACTCTTTTGCGTTCGCGAAGAACGAAACCAAAACCAGATATCAGCAACAGCAACTCAGCTTAACTTGGTCCGAAACCATCCTGAAACATACCCGGGCCCCCCGGGACCCCGTCCAATACCACCAACCAGTCTCATGACATAACACGGACCTGCTCAAGGCCTCAAATCACATCAAACAATATCGAAATCATGAATCGCACCCCAATTTGAGCTTAATGAACTTTAGAACTTTGAACTTCCATATTCGATGCCGAAACCTATCAAATCACGGTCGATTGACCTCAAATATCGAACACAAGTCACATTCGACATTATGAACCTACTCCAACTTCCGAAATCAGAATCCGACCCCGATAGCATAAAGTCCATTTCGGGTCAATCTTCCCAAAAACCTTCAAACTCCAACTTTTGCCAAATGACCCCAAAATTACCTACGGACCTCCAAATCAACATTCGGATGCGCTCCTAAGACTAGAATCACCATATGGATCTATTCCCAGACTCGGAATCCCAAACAGACATCAATAACATTGAAATGCACTTCAACCCAAATTTATGAAATTCTTCCAAAACGCCAACCTTCCACAATAGTCTCCGAAACGCTTCCAGGTCATCTAAAACCCGATACAGACATACGCCCAAGTTCAAAATCAGCATTCGAACCTGTTGTAACCTTCCAATCCCGATTCCGAGGTCGTTTACTCAAAAATCAAACCTTTGTCAATTCTTCCAACTTAAAGCTTCCAAATGAGAGTTTTCTTTCAAAATCAACTCCGAACTTCTCGAAATTCAATTCTGACCATGCGCATAAGTCATAATACCTAAAGTGAAACTACTCAAGGCCTCAAACCATCGAACGACGTGTTAGAGCTCAAAATGACCGGTCGGGTCGTTACTGTTGCATGAAATTTGACCAAGTCGCAATTCATACGGTGCTCGCCCACACGCCCGTCACCTAGCATGTGCGTCACCTCAAAACCAAATACATGACACGTAATACGGGGTTTGTACCCTCAGAACCAAATTTAGAACTGTTACTTACCTTAGTCCGAGCAAATCTCTACGCCAACACACCCTTGCCTCGCGAAACGGCCTCTGAATGCCTCGAATCTAGGCATAAACAATGCGATATAATCAATACGGGCTAAAGGAATCAACTCCATAAGAAAATGCTAAGTTATTATTCAAAATCAAAAATCGGCTCAAAAGCCATCCCCCGGGCCCACTTCTCGAAATTTGATAAAAGTAAAAAAAACCCGAAATCCCTCTCAACCACAAGTCTAACCATACCAAATTTATCAAAATCCGACAACAAATCGTCCCCCAAATCCCCAAATCAAACTCTCCAAATTTCTAGCCTTAAACTCCCAATTTACACCTTAAATACACCCCAACTAGGTGAGAAAATCAATAAAGATTCAATATTATTGATCAAATATAATCACAAGGGACTTACCTCAAGAATCCCTCCAAAACCCTCTCAAAAATTGCCTAAACCGTTCTTGAAATGTTTTAAATGAAGCCAAAATCGTGAACCCTTGTTTTAATAATCTGCCCAGGCTTTTTGCACCTGCGGCCATATATCCACACCTGCGGAACCGCTTTTGCGGTCAATTCTCCACTTCTGCAAAAGCCACTTAAATTCCCCAGGCCTGCATCTGCGCTCCATGTTCCTCACTTGTGGAGCCGCTTCTGAGAAAACAAGCCCCTCTCAATTCCGCATCTTCGGAGCCTCACACCTGCGGGCTCGCAGATGCGGTAAATTCCTCACACCTGCGCACTGCCCAGACCAGACCAGCTCTGCTTCTGTGGTTCACCTCTCGCTTCTGTGAGATCGCACCTGCGATCCCCACTCCGCATGTGCGAACACCAAAAGCTGGTGAGCTTCAACACTTCCCTCAAACTTCACTTCGATCCGATAACCATCCGAAATCAACCCGAGGCCCCCGAGACCTCAACCAAACATACCAACAAGTCTTAACACCTCGTATGAACTTAGTAGATCCTTCAAACCATCTCAAACAACATAAAAACACGAATCGCACATAGATTCAAGCCTAATGAACTTTAAACTCCCAATTTCTACAAATGATGCCGAAACCTATCAAATCGCATCCGATTGACCCCACATTTTGCACATAAGTCACAAATGACACCACAAGCCTACTCCAACTTCCGGAATCGGAATCCAACCCTGATATCAAAAGGTCCACTCCCGGTCAAACTTTTCAAAAATTCAACTCTTGCCATTTCAAGCATTATTCCACTACGGACCTCTAAATCACAATCCGGACACACCCCGAAGTCCAAAATCACCTAACGGAGCTAACAGAACCATCAAAACTCCATTCAAGAGTCGTTTACTCAAAGATCAACATCCGGTCAATCATTTCAACTTAAGCTTTCAACCTTGAGACTAAGTGTCTCATTTCATCTAGAAATCTCACCAGACCCAAACCGACTACCCCGACAAGTTACATAACAGCTATAAAGTACAAAATGAGCAGTAAATGGGAGAACAAGGATACATCTCTCTAAATGACCGGCTGAATCATTACACTTGTTTCTGCTTCGGCTTTTGTTTGCCAAAAACTTTTAACTCCTCTTTTGATGAACCTTTTGAGATTGATAACATTATGATCACAATTTCGAGTTTCTCAAATTTTTGTCCATAATCTTGACCTTCATGTCAGTCTCCACTAATGTAGAATCAACACTAATTTCTAAAATTATTTTAGGACTTTTAAGGCTTCTAATGATAGGCTTAATGCTGGTAAGATAAAAGGATATATTTGTAGTGACTTTGTTCCATCCAACTTTATTATGAGAGCGATTATTTTACCAAAGTAACTATGTACAACTAAACACAAAGAAAATAATTCTAGATATTGAGCTAAAGGTCCCGTTCTCTAATTCCATAATTAATATCACTTAACTCATCATTTCTCTCAATAGATTACTTAAATTCAAGCTTCTTGAATCAAGAATTTATTCTACAGATATATACACCTTGTTTTCCTCTTCTTTTTTTGTTTTGTTTTTAAGAGTGAAATAGAACATTTACTCCTTAAGTATTCCTTCATTGTTTGCTTTAATAATCATTTTTGCTCAACTATAGCCGGAAGGAGTAGTATCGATGTTTTGTAGGATAAACCAATATGGTGTATCAATAAAATTTGGTTTATCCCCCTTTTTTTCTTTTTTGTTTTTTTTTTCTTTTTTTTTGGACTCAAAGTTGGGTGCTAAGAGGGAAAATATAAATATTTGTGGTTAAAAATAGATAGGCTATAAAGTGTATCAAAGAAAGCCTAATTTCATTCTAAATATTGTGTTGTCTAGTGTAACGACCCAACCGGTCGTTTTGAGTATTACAACCCCATTCCCCTACTTACTGCTCAATTTGTGCTTTAGAATTGTTATATGATTTGTCATGGTAATTGCTTCATGTCCGGTGAGGTCTTGGAATGAACTGGAACACTTAGTTTCAAAGTTTAAAACTTAAGTTGAAAAGGTTAGCATGATGTCGACTTATGTGTAAATGACCCCGGAATAAGGTTTTGATGATTCCAATAGCTCCATATGGTGATTTTGGACTTAGGTGCATGTCCAAAAAATTATTTGGAAGCCCGTAGCTAAATTAGGCTTGAAATTGCAAAATTAGATATTTAAATTTGGAAGTATGACCGGGAGTTGACTTTTTGATATTGGGGTCGAAATCCAATTCTGGAAATTGAAATACGTCCGTTGTATTATCTATGACTTGTGTGCAAAATTTGAGGTTAATCGGACTTGATTTGATAGGTTTCGGCATCGAATGTAGAAGTTGAAAGTTCTTCGTTTCATTAAGCCTAATGTCACGACCCAAAATCCTACCACAGGCGTCGTGATGGCACTTAGTCTCTAAATCTAAGTAAGCCGATTATAATTACAATTCAAGCCAAAATTATTTTTAAATATATAATCGGAACCAACAGAGGAAATAATTACAAACAACCTCCCAAGATTGGTAATACAGAGTCACGAACTCTAACTGAATACATGAAATGATCTCAAGGATCGAATACTCAATATTGTTTAATTAATAATTAACAATATAATAAAATGAAAAGACTCCAAGGGATTGCGACGACCAAACAACTCTACCTTGAATCCTTACGATCACACTCTAACTCTGTCCGAATCCGATATCTCCAATACCTGGCTCTGCACCAAAATGTGCAGAAGTGTAGTATGAGTACATTAAATTACTGAGTGCATTATTTCACACATATTTATGGGTGATTCTACGTCACCGTAAATTTAATAGGGGTCCGACAACATCATATCAGTGGAGATTATTTCTTTTATTCACCCTTATAAGCTTTAAAGCCAATTCCTTACACTCCAATCAATTTTCAAATTCCTTACATCAATACACGGTATTAGTATCAACCTGTTGTAGCAACTCGTGCTTACGCATACATTATACGTATGTCCATAACCACATCTCTAGTCATAATAGCAGTTTATAATTAACTCCAGGATCCTCAATTAATCTCATCTTAAAAAAAATCTCATATCTAATTTTCACAACACTGACGGCAACACGCGAGGCATGAACACCTCATAATTATTTATCCGAATTAACGAGTCACATTTAACGCCAGATGGGCACTCACCTTATAGGCTAAAACTCAATGTTTAGAACACGGATATGGCTAAATATGCACAAAAACATATAAAAGAATTATCAAATAATCCTAACAGGCATGACTCCCTATTAATTCAATGGTACATATTTAAATTTCACAAAAGGGAGGATTTAAACTCATAAATTTTTCGCCACAAGGACCTCGTCCTTATATGACTTCCACCGCGTCTTGTAGCCCAGTTTAAATATTTCACATCATATAAAAATGCGAGGATCTCGTCCTCAACTCCGAATCACAAGTATTTTGCACATTGTGCCAACTGAAATTTCCAATTTCCTTTATTTCTTCTTTTCAATAAATTTCGTAAACAATTTTTCACAACACATAATGAACCCTCATACCGATAGGGCATATAATTCATAAAATTGAATTCAATTATTTTGAAATCACATAAAAATCCACTGTAGAGAGTCTTAGAAAGTCACTTTTGGACTTACAACCCTTAGTAGTGTACAAAACAAAAATGATAGACACAGGCTAACATCTTCAAATCTCCCAACAGGAATAAACATATAAGTGGGTCACAAAATTACGAAGCTCACTCATAAGCGGAGCATAATAGGGGGACTCCCCTCAATATTCAGAACCGAATCAAATTAAGGAAAAAATACCCTTTTATAATAAATCAAGATCATACCTGTACTGACACAATCTGGTGTAATAGCCTCAGCCACACCATAGCAAATATATCAACGGGCTGGGCCTTCCCCTCTAAGGCGCCCCATACCCGCTTGTCCTCCACCCTTAATTGGTTGTGCACGTGGAGTATTAACTAGAATAACGCATGTAGCCTGAGTGTTCTGATGAAATCCACCCCTCCCAAGTGTGGGACAATCTCTCATGATGTGCCTAGTATCACCACACTCATAACAACCCCTCTGAGGTCGCGGCTGCTCGTACCGAGTCTGTGCCGGATAACTGGAATAACCACTATAAGAATCTCGTGCTAGTGGTGTAGTATAAGAACTTACTGGAGCACCTCGAGTAATCTGATGTGTGGGCTGAGTTGGCCGGCTGCTCGAGCCTCCGCCATAATGGGTCATAGCTGAAGAGTAAAATACACTGAACCCTCCAGAGCTTCGAAACCTTTTGGCCTCTTTAGAATCCCTTTCCTCACCTAGAACACCCTCAATCCTCCTCCAAATCTCCACTACTTGTTTAAATGGAGTATCAGTTTGCAACTCTCGAGCCATGCATATTTTAAGATCATAATCGAGCCCCTCAATGAATCTGCGGACTCACTCTCTTACTGTAGGAACCAAGAAAGGTGCATGACGGGATAACTCACTGAACCTGATATCATATTTTGATACTATCATAGTGCCCTAACAAAACCGTTCAAACTCTGTGCGCCACACATCTCGGAGAGTCTGGCAAACAAACTCTTTCAGAAAAAGTTTCGAAAATTGAGCCCAAGTTGGTGATGTTGCATCGGCTGGTCTACTTTCTTCATCGATTTTCCACCACTAATACGCTGCGCCTGATAACTGAAATATAGTAAAGGCAACTCCGCTCACTTTCACAAGACCCATGGTGCAGAGAATACAGTGACACTTTTCTAAAAATCCTTGGGCATCCTCTGAAGCTGTGCCACTGAAAGTAGGTGGACTATACCTCTTAAACCTCTCAAGTCTCTTTTGTTCTTCTTCTGATGCCTCTGGCTTGACCTCGGGCTGAACCGGAATAACATGTTGTACCGGTACTACATCCGGAACTTGACCAATGTGAATTTGCTGCTCTGTAGTAAGGGCGGTAGGAGTCTGAGTTACTTCCCCAATATGTGCAATATTTGATACAACAGAGATCAATCCCGCCTGACTTAATGTACCAAACATATTCAAGAACTGTGCTAAAGTCTCTGGAAGTCTGTGGGTAACAATAGGTGTTTCTGGTACCTGTCCCTCAACTGGAGCTACTGGCGGCTCCTCAACTGCTGCTCTGACAAGTGCTTTAGTCATGACACGTGCCCTTCCTCGGCCTCTACCTCAGCCCTGGCCTCTTGCGGCCCTAGCAGTATGCGCGGGTGTTTGCTCAACTGACCCGGTAGCACGTGTCCTCACCATCTGTGAGAAAATAGAGATACAAAAGCTCAAATTCCAAATTCAACAAATTCCACACGACATGAATGAAAGAAGTGGAAATTTCTTAATAGTTATGTAGCCTCTCGAAGATAAGTACATACGTCTCCATACCGATCCGCAAGAATCTACTAGACTCGTCCGTGACACGTAGAACCTATGAACCTAGAGCTGTGATACCAACTTGTCACGACCAAATATCCCACCACAGGCGTCGTGATGGCACTTAGTCTCTAAGACTAAGTAAACCGATTATAATTACAATTCAAGCCAAATTTTATTTTTTAAATAGATAATCAAAACCAACATCGGAAATAATTACAAATAACCTCCCAAGACTAGCAATACTAAGTCACGAACTCTAATTGAATACATGAAATGATCTCAAGGATGAAATACTTAATACTGTTTGATTAATAATTAACAATACAATAAAATGGAGAGACTCCAAGAGACTGCGATGACCAAGCAGCTCTACCTTGAATCCTTGCGATCACACTCTAACTCTATCCGAGTCCGATATATCCAATACCTGGCTCTGCACAAAAATGTGCAGAAGTGTAGTATGAGTACACCACAGTACACCACAGTCGGTACCCAGTAAGTATCAAGACTAACCTTAGTGGAGTAATGACGAGGTACAGTCAAGACACTCACTAGTCTAATAACCTGTGCAATATAGTATACAAAAATAATAAGAAACAAATAACAATGATGGCAACAATAATCAACCAGTGATATACACAGCAAGGCAACAAGAACAACATAAATATTTCTCAACAAATAATTAATACAAGTACAACCAATTAATCAAGTCCTTCAAATATAAATCTTTCGCCTATATGTTTTTCAAATAATAATCTTCAGGATATAATACTTTCCAATAAATATATTTCGAATATACTGTCACGATCCCAAATCCACTAGCCGTGATGGCACCTAACCCAACCCGCTAGGTAAGCCAACTAGTAGCTATCCAATTTCAATGATATTAACAAGACAAATAAACGATAGTAATTTACTGAATTTTATACATTTCCCAAGGACTGGTAGTACAAATCATGAGCTTCTAAGAATAGAATTTACAAAGCTGAAATGAAATAAATACATCGTCTGTTTGAAAAGTACATAAACAGAGTTTCATAGATCTAAAGCTACCACGAACAAGGGGCAGCTACAACCGGGACACAAGTACATCTTCAATCCAGCTCCCGTCGAACACATCAACATCAACGACCAACATCTGCACGCAAGTTGCAGAAGTGTAGTATGAGTAAAATAGACCCCATGTACTCAGTAAGTAATAAACCTAACATTAGGTTGAAAGTAGTAACGAGCTAACACAAGGTAGGGTACGATACCAATATTCCACAACGGTACATAACAACATAATATAGGTACTAAAAGAGGTATCTCAGTGAAAAATCAAATGTTTTACCAGATATGCCAAAATACGAGTAAGTTTGAAAACTGTCATTTTTCCCAAAAATCCTTTTAACAATAAGTAAGATGTTTCATTTTTCAGATAGCATGAGGAAAGTACGTATCTATGCCTACATGTCAAGATACAGGTAAAATCATAAATGTCCCAAAACTGGGTAGCAGAAGGAAATGCATCTCTATGCATGTATCTCAAGTACGCATATCAAATGCAATGAATCTCGATGATGAGCTCGTATACACACACTCTCATAGTACTCAATCTCATTGTCTCACATCCTTTCTCACTATGCTCAGTGCTCAACACACTCAATCACTCAGCGTTGTACAATACTCATTGTAGCGTGCAGCCCTATTCACATATTTATAGTCGACTGCGCTCACTGGGGGTGTGCAGACTCCAGAGGGGCTCCTACAGCCCAAGCGCTATATCCGCACGAACAACTCACGTGCTGCACGGACAACTCACGTGCCATAATATCAATATCTGGATTCGGACGGACAACTCACGTGCTGCACAGACAACTCACGTGCTAAAGTATCAATATCTAGATCCACATAGACAACTCACGTGTTGCACGGACAACTCACATACTATAGTATCAATATCCTCACAAGCAAACCCCCGACCTCACTCAATCATCAATCTCTTCAGTCTCACTCACGGGCTCACAATGTCATGAAACTATCCCGACAACAATGATATGATGTATCAATAAATAACAACTGAGACGGGGATATGATATGAATGCATGAATATGACTGAGTACGAAATATCAATGAAATCAGTGAAATAACAGCAAGAAACGACCACTATGGGTCCTAGCAGTATCGTCATAAAGCCTATCGTGATATCTAGCATGATTGACAGCTCAATTACTTTATCACATGGTGAAAACACGGACATCAACAGAGTAGGACCACTATACAGTGCCATAGAAGCAACAAATTCCTAATTCACATGGTGCACGCCCACACGCCCGTCACCTAGCATGTGCATCACCTCAATACCGATCACATAACACATATTTCGGGATTTCATACCCTCAGCACTAAGTTTAGAAGAGTTACTTGCCTCGAACAAGCCAATACTAATGTCGAGCAATCCAAGCGATTCTCCAACGATGCCATCACACTTGTAGCGACCTTTGAATGGCTCAAAACTAGCCAAAAGCAACTCAAATACGTCAAATAAAGCCCAATGAAACAATTCCAAATAATAAAGATCCAATCGTTAATCAAAACCCAAAATCGGCAAAAACTCACACTCGGGCTCGTGCCTCGTAACCCAACAAAACGCATAAACATCCGACAACTCATTCAATTATGAGTCCAACCATACTAGTTTCACTCAAATCCGACTCCAATTCGATGTTCAAACTCAAAAATTCATATTATAAAACTTTAGGCCAAAACCTCCAATTTCCTCTTTAAAATACACAATCCAATTACCAAAAACGAATTTAGATTCATGAAATATAACCAAAAACCGAGTAGAGAACACTTACCCCAATCCTAGTGATGACAATTGCTCCAAATATCGTCTTAATCCGAGCTCCATATCTCCCAAAATGAAGAAAGAAACAAAACCCTTGATAATATATCTTCTGCCTAGCAATCCCGCATTTGCGGATAATTCGTCGCATTTGTGACCACCGCTTTTGCGGAAAAACATCGCATCTGCGAAATATGGCCTTGCCCAGCCACCCCCGCACCTGTGGTATCAAACACTGCATCTGCGAAGACACTTGCACCTGCGCTTCCACTCGACGCACCTGCGCCTTTTTCTCCGCTTCTACGGGCCTCCTCATCCAGCTTTTATCTCGCATTTGCGACGTCTTTGTCGCTTCTGCGGCCATTGCACCTGCGCAATCCAACAGCATGAATGATCATACCAGAACCAGCAGTCTTCAGCAACACAACATGAAGTGAGAATGATCCGAACCTCGTCCAAAACTCACCTGATCCCCTCGGGACCCCGTATGAACATGCGAACAAGTTCCATAACACAATACGGACCTACTCGAGGCCTCAAAATACACATAACAACATCAAAACGACGAATCACACCTCAAATCGAAATCTATGAACTTTGAACTTCAAACTTCCACAACCGATGCTGAAACCTATCAAATCACGTTCGATTGGCCTCACATTTTGCACACAAGTCACATTTGACAAAACGAAGCTATTCCAATTCCCAGAATCACAATCCAAATCCGATATCAAAAGTCCACTCCCGGTTAAACTTTCCAAAAATCCAACTTTTGCCATTTCAAGCCAAATTCCACTACGGACCTCCAAATCATAATTCGGACACGCTCCTAAGTCCAAAATCATCCAATGGACCTACTGGAACCATCAAAACTCCGTTCCGGGTTCAAATTTACAAAAGGTCAAACTTGGTCAACTCTCCCAATTTAAAGCTTCAACAATGAAATCCATTCTTCCAATTCGATTCCCAATAATATGAAAATCAAAACCGACGATTCACATAAGTCATAATACATTATATAGAGCTACTCATGCCCTTAAACAACCAAGTGAAGTGCAAATGTTTAAAATGACTGATTGGGTCATTACATTCTCCCCCACATAAACATACATTCGTCCTCGAACGTGTCCAGAGTTGTTCTGAAAGTCATCAAACCGTCGTGTAACCTTACCATGCGCATACCCGGGGGTGATCTCATGTCACCCTATCCCATATAGGTCTGATAACATAACATAACATAACTAAGATTTCCTTAATTCAACCTAGCCCACAAGCCTTAGAATCCAATTCCCAATATCCGGAACTTTCTATAAGATAAGAATCTCGCATCGACACTCTGTACTAGTCTGAACAACATGTATCAAGCCATATCCATAACCCAAGATATAATCACATGATATACCGCATAACTCAAATACTCATAGCAGTGATTTCTAATCACTGCAGGTGTCCAAAATAACCCAATTCCGATAATAAACCTCATGTCAAAAGAAAACCTCGTCCTAAAACCTATGTACACTGCCATTGATGAAAGAAACATGCATAACTCATAACCATTCATCAGATCAACCAGTCATGAAACTCCCACTCCTTCGACAAAAACTATAGCAATTTTCTAAGTCGACTTTTGATATTATCCTTCCAACCATGATGTAGTCTATTCCGATAGTATCCATTCTGGGTCCAATAACCTCATCTCATCCAACACGACCACTCTAGTGACATGACACACCCATACAATCTAAAGCCACAACCCGTGCAATCCGTGCACCAATAAAAACCATTCTCAATGCACTCAATCATGGAAACAAAATGACTCAGACGAGAGAATTGTCTCGCAAGGTCCTTAAGTACCACCACAAGACAATGCTAAGAACCTATCACACAACGTAGAACCAAAACACACGAATCTAACACAAAAGATCGTATCCCAACATAACTCCGCTGCAATGCACGACTCCATCCAAACGCTGATCCATATCATATACCTCGAACAACCCTGCTCAAAATCAATAGCTACGCGAAATTCGACATCAAGCACCCAAAGTGCATTACCATAACCACGGAGAAGCAGATGACATAATGCCACACAAATTCTGAAAGAACATAACCAATACGCCCTCAATCATGCAATACCCAACTACTCATCTCGCTCAAATTCCGTTATAAGACCACAATAGAACCGCACCATGTGTGCCTAAAACCAACAAATCACAACTCCTCGTAGCATAGAAGATTAACTCACAGAAAATTCCATGACACGAATAAGCTCTGCAACAACCGAATGACACATCCCTCAACAATAGCATTATGGAGCCAACCAATCCAACTCGGTGTAGAATACACATCCTAATTGGGATTACCAGTGGACCCCCAAATCACTCTGGGCATCCACAAATGGATAAATAAACCTCCGAAAACCTACAATTGACTGAATCATAACATATACTATCATCTGGCCAGCTTCGGCCACGACTTCACAGTCCACAACCATGAAACAGTCTGCTCCTGAGAACGCCCAGTCTCTAAATCCATAAAACACACGAATCACCATATCTGATCCCAACTCCACCGCCAGAATGTCTAACACCTCTCTCATACACAATCATCCCATGAGAAATACTTCTAAAAATTTTCCGTGCCACATAGCAAAATTTGAATATCGGCAGTTGATCAACCAGAAGAGTGTCGCAGTACCAGTGAAGTATCCATACATCGAAACACATTTCCCCTTATGAAATGCATACTCTCATCAAGCCATACCGATTAGCAATATCATTTACCTAGTCATCTGAAACCGTCCATACTGCCTACGAATTTTATGACCTTCCCTTCCAAAATAGAACTATGATCCCACTCACGTAAATCTCAATCCCACACAACACACCGCATATACCATGCCATCATATGAAAAATACGAGAACTTCATAGTCCACTCCGAGTCACAATCAACTACATACTCGATTAGCCAAGGACCTTCCATTTGATTTCATCCGGGAGAAATTCACCATACACCACATGCTCCTCACACCAGTAGGAAATATGCCCCTCGAACCTTGGTAGAAAACATTGAGAACTCTTCGAAACCCATTTGCACATAACCAAGCTATCAGAACCGAATCTCTTTAACTCAACCCAACCACGTAGGTCGCCAAATCCCAAGAGCATTTCCATGAAACACCTGTAGACACTAGCGACGTCATAAGTACCCAAAGAATCGATTATATCAATTACTATGCTAACCCAACCTACTACCAAGTTGTCCTATTTCTCCAAGTCCTTTCCAAATTGCCTTCACATTGATACTTCTCCTTGCTAGAACACCATGATCCTTAACCAAAATTCACCACAAAAGAGGCCCTGGTATAAAACCACAACGCCCTAAGGCCCATAAGCCGCTGACTTCCCTCTTAAGCACCCCGAAGCACCACAACCGAGACACCCACTCTAAAGAGACCTTATGTGAACCTAAAACTGTTTCCTTCACCTTCTTGATACTGAAATGCATAATCCCCAATGATATAAAAATGCCACAAGTCTCGACACCGTCCAATGGATTCACCTTCTTGAATCCATTAGAACCATTGTCGAGAGTCATCCACTTTTCTTAAACCTCAATTAAACCGACCAAATGGACCGAATGACCTGTGCCCCATTAACACACGCACACCCAAGGGAGTAACCCACACTCCTAAGCAACCGAGCAAATTCCTACTCCATGTACACTACATCTTTCACGACTAACCACTCAATCATCCCATAATTCCCATATACCCATAGAGTGTAATACAACCCGTATCCAGAAATTCCCTTACTCGAGTCATCCTCAATCTCAACCCCTGCAGTCATAGCGGATTCACCAGTATACCTCAAACCGAAACCAATACAACATATAATCGTGCAATCAACTTGTCGATAGCAGACTCCCCCACTTGGTTCAAAGCCATAGATCAAAACACACAACTCACAATGCCCATACTCTGTTACTGTCATAATATCGCATTGAGATTCAACCAAATCCTTCCTGAGCTCCTGTAACGCAAACCATCTAATACTTCACATTATTTACAAATCTCACATTCACCCTTGTAATAGTCAAGCCAACTTCCACACGCGATCCAAACTCGAATTCCAACATATATCACTCACTGGTAAAAGAGAACTCTCTACAAAACATAATAAGGACCACACAACCTCAGGACACCTCGCGGGAGATAACCCACCCGCTCTACCTCAAACTGACATTTCTATACCCTTCCACAGTCACGACTACTATGCAATCACTTAATCTTCTTGATTCTAAACTCATCAACAAGACATGAGGATATACTTCACTCCACAACTAAACAACATGAGAGATCCCTCAACACAACCTATAACTCAAGACCATATGCCATATTAAGACAAAAATCAAACACCCAATAGTCCTTGCTACCTCTCAATTAAACTCTTCTCGTCACATTCGAACAATCTGAACACATCTCGCTGTCACATCATACTCACCACGTGGTCATCCAATCACAAATTCCCCTAATAGGGATACTAACAGACATATAAGTCCCAAAAACACGTGCTCACTCAATCGAAATCTCCGTGCTCACGCTACCGTCAAAACCCGACCTCAAGTCCTCCAGACTGGCCCATCATCAGCATGCCAAAATCACATCTTGCACCTCAACAATGGAATCAAAAGCCGTTGTTACACATTTGATACCGAGCGCTCGTGTGTGCATATGAATGCGCGGAAGGAATTCAAAGGGTTACGCTTCAAGATGAATCAATGCCGCACGATAAGGAAAGTAAGATGGGAAGTATATCCTAAATGTCGTGTAGACTCTCGAAGATAGGTATGGACATCATCATACTGATCCGCAAGACTCTACTAGACACTTGCTCATGACTTGTAGAACCTATAAAGCTAGATCTCTGATACCAACTTGTCACAACCCCAAATTCACTAGTCGGGATGTCACCTAACCCAACCCGCTAGGTAGGCCAACTAGTAACTATCAAATTTCAATAATATTAACAAGACAAATAAACGATAGTAATTTACTGAATTTTATACATTTCCCAAGGACTGGTAGTATAAATCATAAGCTTCTAAGAATAGAATTTACAAAACTAAAATGAAATAAATACATCGTCTGTTTGAAAAGTACATAAACAAAGTTTTATAGATCTAAAGCTACCACGAACAAAAGGCAGCTACAACCGGGACGCAGGTACATCTTCAATCCAGCTCCCATCGAAAACAACAATATCAGCGACCAACATCTGCACGCAAGGTGCAGAAGTGTAGTATGAGTACAACCGACCCCATGTACTCAGTAAGTAACAGACCTAACCTTAGGTTGAAAGTAGTGACGAGCTAATACACGGTTGGGTACGATACCAATATTCCACAACAGTTTGTAATAGCATAATACAGGTAATAAAAGAGGTATCTCACTGAAAACTCAAATGTTTTACCAAATATGCCAAAATACGAGTAAGTTTGAAAACTGTGATTTTTCCCAAAAAGCCTTTTGTTGAAGATGTTTCATTTTTCAGATAGCATGAGGAAAGTACGCCTCTATGCCTACATGTCAAGATACAGGTAAAGTCATAAATGTCCCAAAACTGGATAGTAGAAGGAAATGCATCTCTGTGCATGTATCTCAAGTACGCATATCAAATGCAATGCATCTCGATAATGAGCTCGTATACTCACACTCTCATTGTACCCAATATTACTGTCTCAGATCCTCTCTCACTATGAACAATTCTCAGCACACTCAATCACTCAACGATGTATAATACCCGCTGCAGCGTGTAGCGCGATTCATATATTTATAGTCGACTGTGCTCAGTGGGGTGTTCATACTCTGGAGGGGTTCCTATAGCCCAAGTGCAATATCCGTACGGCCAACTCACGTGCTGCACGGATAATGCACGTGCCATAATATCAATATCTGGATCCGCACAGACAACTCACGTGTTGCACGGATAACTCACGTGCTAAAGTATCAATATCTAGATCTGCATGGATAACTCACGTGCTGCACGGACAACTCACGTACTATCGTATCAATATCCTCACAAACAGGCCACCGACCTCACTCAGTCATCAATCTCTCCAGTCTCACTCACGGACTCACAATGTCATGAAACTAGCCCGACAACAATGATATGATGTATTAATAACAATCGAGACTGGGATATGATATGAATGCATGAATATGACAGAGTACGAAATATCAATGAAATCGGTGAAATGACAGCATGAAATGACCACTATGGGTCCTAGCAGTATCCTCATAAGGCCTATCATGATATCTAGCATGCTTGACAGCTCAATTACTTTATCACATGGTGAAAACACGTACATCAACAGAGTACAACCACTATACAGTGCCATAGAAGCAATAGAATTCCAATTCACATGGTGCACGCCCACACGCCCGTCACCTAGCACATGCGCCACGTCAATACCAATCACATAACACGTATTTCGGGATTTCATACCTTCAGCACTAAGTTTAGAAGAGTTACTTACCTCGACCAAGCCAATACCAAAGCCGAGTAAGCAAAGCGATGCTCCAACAATGCCATCACGTGCGTAGCGACCTCCGAACGGGTCCAAACTAGCCAAAAGCAACTCAAATACGTCAAATAAAGCCCAAGGAAATAATTTCTAAATGATAAAGATCGAATCCTTAATCAAAACCCAAAATCGGCAAAAACTCACACCCGGGCCCGCGCCTCGTAACCCAAAAAACTCACCAATATCTGACAACTCATTCAATTATGAGTCCAACCATACTAGTTTCACTTAAATCTGACTCCAATTCGATGTTCAAAACTCAAAAATTCATATTATGAAACTTTAGGCCAAAACCCCCAATTTCCTCTTTATAATACACAATCCAATTGCCAAAAATGAATTTAGATTCATGAAATATAACCAAAAACCTAGTAGAGAATACATACGCCAATCCTCGTGATGAAATGTGTTCCAACAATCATCTCAATCCGAGCTCCATAGCTCCCAAAATGAAGAAAGAACCAAAATCCTCGATAATATAGCTTCTGCCCAGCGATTCCGCATTTGTGGACAATTCGCCACATCTGCGACCACCCCTTTTGTGGAAAACCATCGCATCTGCAAAAAATGGCCTTGTCGAGCAAGCCCCGCACCTGCGGTATCAAACTTCGCATCTGTGAAGATACTCATACATGCGCTTCCACTCGACGCACTTGCGCATCCACACCTGCGCCCTTTTCTCCGCTTCTGCGGGCCTCCTCATCGAGCTCTCATCTCGCATCTGCGATATCTTTGTCACTTCTGCGGCCATCGCACCAGCACAAACCAACCGCAAGTGCGATCATACCAGAACCAACAGTCTTCAGCAATGCAACATGAAGTGAGAATGATCCGAACCTCGTCCAAAACTCACTCGAGCCCCTCGGGACCCCGTCCGAACATGCCAACAAGTCCTATAACACAATACGAAACTACTAGAGGACTCAAAACACACATAACAACATCAAAACGACGAATCACACCTCAAATCAAAATCTATCAACTTCAAACTTCCACAACCGATGCCGAAACCTATCAAATCATGTCCGATTGGCCTCAAATTTTGCACACAAGTCACATTTGACAAAACGAAGCTATTCAAATTCCCGGAATCACAATCCAAATCCGATATCAAAAGTCCACTCCAGTCAAACTTTCCAAAAATCCGACTTTCGCCATTTCAAGCCAAATTCCACTACGGACCTCCAAATCACAATTCGAACGTGCTCCTAAGTCCAAAATCATCCAACGGACCTACCGGAAACATCAAAACTTCATTTCGGGTTTAGATTTACAAAAAGTCAAACTTAGTCAACTCTCCCAATTTAAAGCTTCAACAATGAAATCCATTATTCCAATTTGATTCCGAATAACCTAAAAATCAAACCGACGATTCACATAAGTCATAATACATCATACAGAGCTACTCATGCCCGTAAACTACCGAGCGAAGTGCAAATGCTCTAAAAGACCGCTTGGGTCGTTAGATATACTCCCTTCAAATAAATATCTATCAAATATAATTCTTTCAAATATAATTCCTTCAAATAAATATCTTTCAAATATAATTCTTTCAAATATAATTCTTTCAAATAAATAGCTTTCGAACAAAAGTCACCCTGTGATACCTCATTTCAAAATCATGAAATACGGGTCTCAGCCCACTTTCATATTTTCACGGCACCTCGTGCCAATTTTTCTATCACAACCGCACGGACAACTCACATGTCAATATCATCATCATTTAACCACGGCACCTCCTGCCCACATTTCATATCACAATTGCACGGAAAATTCACGAGCCAATATCATCATTATTTACTCACGGCACCTCGTGCCAATTTTTCTATCACAACCGCACGGACAACTCACATGTCAATATCATCATCATTTAACCACGGCACCTCCTGCCCACATTTCATATCACAATTGCACGGAAAATTCACGAGCCAATATCATCATTATTTACTCACGGCACCTCGTGCCCACATTTCATTTCATAATCCGCCTGGCAATAGCCATAAGCTCCCATTTTCAGTATAGATTAGACTATTATCAAGTTTACCAAAATATAGAAATAAATACAAGGAAAATCACAACATCACATAAACATTAACAACGCAATAACTCCACATCATCACATATCATCCCTGACAATAGCTACCTCTATCTCTCCTATAGCCACCTTTATCACTCTTATAATAACCTCCCTTATCCCTCCGCCCTGACAATATAAATAGCCGCCCTTATCGCTCCTATAGCCACCCTTATCTCTCCTATAGCCACCCTTATCACTCCGCCCAGACAATATCTCAACACACATAACAACAGTGAAATGCCACCCTTATACCCACATAATATCAATAGTGGAATGTCACCATTATATCCTCAAAATAATAACTCAAATAACACAATAATTTACACGGAATATTATCACGGCAACATAACAAAATCAATTCATATCACAATTTGCCCAATGACTACAACCAATTCCAAAGATATAACAAAATTAATTAATTTCACAACAAATTGCCCAAGGCTCCACACAATGTGTATAAAACCTCAAATCAACAACAGAGATGGAAAATACTCAGTATAGGGCAACGCCTTCATTAATCCAAATTCTTGATAATTATATAAATGCCTTAGTTTAAACTTATTTCATTAATTATTTGCAGATGAAAAATCTATAATATAAGTATTTCCAGGAAATATCAAATCACCAAACTCACGGATTTCACATAAATATACAATTAATAATCACCTCAAATTGTCATATAAAAACAAATTCAACAAACACGAATTGAGGCATGGCAAATAGATGATTTAATAAATACCAACAATTATCCAATTTACTACACAATATGCGTAAGACTTTAACCCAATAAATGTTTCACATATAAGCCCGAGTACGTACGCGTCACCTCGCGTACACGGCTTTTCACATTTCACAAATGGCACATAAGACTTAATGCCTAAGGGGTAATTCCCCCACTCAAGATTAGGCAAGATACTTACCTTTTCGAAGTTATGCCGATATTCCAAAATTGCCTTCTTTCTTGAATTGACCTCCGGACAGCTCAAATCTATCCAAATTAATAGTATAAATTCATTAAAATTCATGGGAAACAATTCCGGATAATAAAATTTTGACTTAAAATTTTATTCTAAAAAGTCAACCAAAGTCAACGCAGGGCTCGCCTCTCGGAACCCGATATAAGTTTTACGAAATTTGAACACCTATTCTGATACGAGTTCAACCATACCAATTTTATCAAATTTCGATAACAACTCGACCTCCAAATCTTAAATTTCCGTTTATGAAAAGTTTTATAAAAATCTCAATTTCCTCCATTACAACTAGAATTAAACGATGAATATAGCCATAGATTCATGAAATATAATCACTTTCGGATATAGAACACATACCCCAACCAAGCTTGTGAAGAAATCCTCAAAATCGCCCAAAAATCGAGGTCCAAAAATTTCTATCGAAAATGAAGAAATGACAAATTTGCAATTCCTTAAGTTTCTGCCCAGGTTCGCATTTGTGGACAAAACTTTGCATTTGCGAATGAACAGCAAATCCAATGAACAGTGTTCGCAAATTGCGATGAACATTGTTCAGAATTACGAATGAACAGTGCCACACCAGAAACCAACAAAACCCAAAACTTTTCCGAAATGATCCGAAACCACCTTGAAACTCATCCGGAACCTCCCAGACACAAACCATATATGAATTTCAATCATAACATACGCTATGGATCTGATCGCACACTCAAAACACTGAAAATAGGCCGTCTTGACCCGATAATGACCATGGTCAAACTCCCAAATGTTTTAACTTTACTAGTCTCTCAACCAATGATACAAAGATACACCCAAGCCCCTTGAGACCCCGTCAAATCATACCAATAAGTCCCAAAACATGATACAAAACTTAGTCAAGGACTCAAATCACATCAAACAATGCCGAAACTACGAATCGCACCTCAAATCGAATTATGAGTTATGAAATTTCTAAATTCTATAATTTGTACCGAAACGTATTAAATCAATATGGAATGACTTCAAAATTTTCACATGAGTCTTAAATAATGTAATGGAGCTATTCCAATTTCCGTAATCGAAATACAATCTCGTTATCAAAAATTCAACCTTCGGTCGAACTTTCCAAAAATCTTATATTTTTCCAACTTTCGCCAAAATACGTCGAATTGTCCTACGGACTTCCAAATCCAAATCCAAACATACGCCTAAGTCCAAAATCATCATACAAAGCTATTTACACCATCGAAATTCCATTCTTGGGTCATTTGCTCAAAAGTCAACTCTCCGGTCAACTATTTCCATTTACGCTTCAAAAGTGGGAATTGTTCTTTTAATTTAATTCAGATCTTCCGAAAACCAAACTCGACCACACCTGTGGGTCATAATATATATTACAAAGCTTCTCGAGACCTTTTATCTCTTAACAGGACATAAATTCTTAAAATGACAAGTGGAATCGTTACAGTTAAATTGGAGTATGATTCGTGGTTTTAGCATTGTTTGATTTTATTTGAGGTTTCGACTAAGTTCGTATGATGTTTTCGAACTTTTTGGTGTATTTGGTTGAGGTCCCGAGGGTCTTGGGTGAGTTTCGTATAGTTAACGGACTAAATTTTGGACTTGGAAGAAATTTGAAAATTTCTGCGTTCTGATGCAATCGCACCTGTGGAATTTGGCTCGCAGGTGTGAGCTCGCAGAAGTGAGCTTGGCATCGTAGAAGCGGAAAGTTCGCAGAAGTGGTCAGAAACTCGCAAATGCGAGTCCGCAGAAGCGACACCAAGGTCGCAGATGTGGAGGTAAGGGAAGCTGGGCAAAAACAATCGGAGAAGCGAGTCCGCAGAAGAGGAGGCGGTCGCAGAAGTGGTTGGTTTCTCGCACCTGCGAGACTGCAGAAGCGGCTAAGTGAGTCACAAATGCGGAACCCCTGGACAGTATACATTTCGAAGGGGTTCCGAGTTTTGCCATTTTTGGACATTTCCAACACGGTTTTGGGGCGATTTTCAGGGGGAATTCAAGGGAGAACTTGAGGTAAGTCACTTGTGATCGTTGTTAGTAAATAATATTGGATTATCATTGAGTATTCTGACTTGATTACGTGTTTTTGAGGTGAGATTAGAGGATTTGGGCCTAGGGATTTCAAAATAAGAATTTAAGATTTGGAGGTCGAGTTGATGTCGGAATTTGGTAAAGTTTGTATGGCTGGACTCATGGTTTAATGGGCGATCATATTTTGTGACTTTGTTGGGTTCTGAGACATGGTCCCCATGGGCAATATTTGAGTTAAATTTCGGATTTTGTTGGAAAATTAGTATTTTCATATGGAATAAATTCCTATGATTTGTATTGACTGAATCAAATTAATTGTGGCTAGATACGAGGCTTTCGGAGGCCAATTCGCGAGGCAAAGGCATAGCAAAATAATAATTACACGGTTTGAGGTAAGTAACACTTCTAAACTTGGTTCTAAGGGTATGAATCCCTGAATTACGTGTTGTATAAATTGTTTGGAGATGACGCACATGCTAGGTGACGGGTGTGTGGGCGTGCATCATAGGAATTATGACTTAATAGGTTCTGTGGAGTTGCATAATTAAGTAAATGTCATTATCCACATATCCTCCACGTGTTAGAGAAATTGAGCTGAGACTCATATTAAAGATCATGTTTAGGCTACGCGCCGATATATTTTAGGGCCCACATGGGTCGTATTGCTGTTGAATTATTTGTTTAAATTTATAATTTTGTACTCAGTCACATCTATCACTTGCATATCATATCTCAGTCTCTGTTGTCATTTATTGATACATCATATCATCATGTCGGGTTGATTTTCATGTCATTGAGTGCCCGAGATATTGGAGATTTTGAGTGATATTTATGGGATCGGGCTACACGCCGCAACATGTTTATTTATTTATGCCTGGATCTGGCTATTATAGCGCTTGGGATGAAGGAGCCCCTCCAGAGTCTTCATCCCCCATATATATATATATATATATATATATATGGAATGGATCTTCCCTGGGCTGGATTGGCCATATACAGTACTGAGTGATTGAGTATTTTGAGATTTGAATACATGGGGTTTTCACCGAGGTGCATCATATATAGTATGTACATTGCCATGTAGACATAGAAATGTCATAAACCTCATATCATTCAGAATTGATCCATTTTAATTGTACTGAGTTTAACTGTTAAACTTGAAAGCATACCTAAATTTTTGTACTGTTATTTCTACACTGGACTGTACCTATTGAGCTCCTCAATACTTTCAGCACAAAGGTTAGTCTTGTTACTTATTAAGTTGGTTGTATTCATACTACATTATACACCTCGTGTGCAGATCCAGGTACTCCCGGATACGGCGACTGCTAGATTTCGGAGTTTATTCTGTTGGAGACTATAAAGGTAACTGTTTGGCGTTTGCAGACCTTGACTCTCTAACAGTATTTGTGGGATTTTTTATTAAATTTAAATATTATATTTTCAAACTTAAAAGAAAGTGTGGTTTATTGAGATTGTCGGCTTGCCTAGTATTAAGATAGGCGCCATCACGACATGCGAATTTTGGGTCGTGACATCTAGAATTTCGCCTTGATAGACATTTGGGGCAAGTTCTAGCAGAATTTTATTGATTCTACCTGTTGAGATCATAATGCTTCTCGATTCCAACACTTTCTCAATTTTGGAGATACTCATTCTTGCCTTCACAAAAATAAAATCACAAACTTGGAAGTTATATGGCATAAATGAAAAAACTTATGTTTGAAAATATGCAAACAATTACTTTAAATCTTTAATATTGTACAAGAACAACAATTAATAATAAAATGCCACAATAATTGAACTGCAAAAAAGAGTGTACATTTACAGATGTCTTCATGAAAGAACAATTCTTCTTTATGTAGCCAAAAGTCCATTATGCTTCTTTATTCCAAGTACCTTATGCATATAGTTGGGGATTAAAAAAATTCAAAATACACCACGAGAACCTCTGTTCATATAAAATTGTTGTACATATCTATTTGAATTAGAAATATTCAAGAGAAAGAAAATGACTCATCAAAATATAACCCCGACCTTTGTCCCAATAAGCAAGGTTAGTTGAAATAAAATTTAACAGAAGAAAGGAAATTATAAAAATCAAATGTTACTTCTTATCTTTACATAAACAAGTGATTCCAGTGTTATAAATTGAAACACAATAGTTAATCCATGCATTAAATCAAAAGGATTGAATATTTCATCTTATGTGGATGTATAGAGTTTGAATGCACCTACTTATGATATCAAACAGTAAAAAGAAAAAGAAACAAACTAGATAAACTTATATATATGTCACGACCCAAACTAACCCCTGTCGTGATGGCGCCTATCGTGGAACTAGGCAAGCCGACTCATTTCCAAAACAAATCGATATTTTTATTTCAAAGATAATTTCAATATTATTTAACATAAAAAAACCTTCGTAAAGGAGTTCAAATCAAAATAAAAGTGCGGAAGGAAAAGTCCGACATCGGGGTGTCACTAGTCATGAGCATCTACTACAATCTGTCTAACAATATCAAGGCTAACTCAACTTGAAAAATAGCTAAATACAACTAGAGGAAGATAAGAGGGAGAAGAGCAGGGGCTGTGATCGCCAACAGCTACCTTGCTATCTCTGAGAAAACTTGTAACCAGAAAAAATCAACAACCGTTACCGTGTCCAGCTATACCTGGATCTACACACAAGGTGCAGGGAGTAACGTGAGTACGCCAACTCAGTAAGTAACAACAATAAATAAAGACTGAGCAGTAGTGACGAGCAATAAAGCATATAACATTCATATCATGAAAACTCAGTAAAGTACAACATGCTTTAAAAAATCAGTGTTTGATTCAAATCATCTCATTTAAACCCGGTTCCAGTAAAAAATCATTTCAAGATATTTTTCCATCAGTTTTTCAAACAAAGGTACAATGCAAAGGTGAACAAAAAAATGATGAAATCATAAACAGCCCCTCGGGCAAAACATCACTCATATACAGCCCCTCGGGCAAATCTCACAGTCACTC
>AWOL01S0007137.1:11081-23540 GCA_000715115.1 Nicotiana otophora
ATGAGCCTGCGCGGTAGGGGTCTGTGCTCCCCCTCCCGCCTGAGATGTGGCTGGGTCTGCCGAAAATAAACCGACATGAGTCATATTGTCCATGAACCGCAGCATACGACCCATGACATCCTGAAATTCCGGTGCAGATGTGAAATCCACCGGAGCTGGCTCTGCCACATTCACCTCACCCTGCTCCTCAATAATGGGATTCTTTTCTGGACCCACTAGCAGCATAACTGGAATAGTCCTGGGATGTCCTCGCCCTCTACCACGGGCTGGAGCCCTCCCTCGGCCTGTGCCTCTGCCTCGACCTCTAGCAACTTGGGAAGTAGCTCTTCCCTAGTCTGGAACTTCATTTGAGTGCGTTCTCACCATCTGTGAGAGAATAAGAGAATGATATTTAGTACTACATTAATTGCACATTGGAATATGAAGAAAGATAATTTCCTAACACCCTATAGCCTCTCGAAGATAAGTACAGACGTCTCCATACCGATCCGCAAGACTCTATTAGGCCTGCTCATAACTTGTGAGACCTACGTGAACCTAGTGCTCTGATACCATTTCCTCATGCCCCAATTTCACCTATAAGTCGTGATGGCGCCCAACACTACACCTAGGCAAGCCAACTAATATATTAAGCATACATTGATAAAATTTAAAACCAAAAAAATATAATAAAACCCAAACTCTACCAATGTGCGTGCCAAGACCTGGTGTCACAAGTGTATGAGCATCTAGTAGATTATACAAAACCTAAATTACTGTATGAAATAAAAATAGACAGAATGAAAAGTACAAAGAAAGACACTAGTAGCTGCAGAACGAATCAGAGAAACAGCTCACCATATGCCCCTCGATAATGTGGGTGTAAGACGATAGGTCCCCTACTAGTACTTGCCTCAGTTCCTGCACAACAAATACAGCAATGTAGTATGAGTATGTAAACAACGTGTACCCAGTAAGTATCAAGCCTAATCTCGAAGTGGTAGAGACGAGATGGCCGACTTTGACACTCACTATGGGTCAATAATAATAATTGAAATACAACTAGGATATTTAAATCAACATGATTTACAGAATTTAAAATAATTTATTTAATCAGCGAAAATAATCAAATTTCTTCAAATGCAACAATTCTCAATATATTAATTAAATTCTTTCAATTCAAATAATTTCTAATTTATCAATTAAATATCATTTACAGGAATAACAATTAATTCTTTAACAAGCAAGAATAATAATTCATTAAATTCTAAGGATTTTCCAATTTATCAATTAGCTTCGCAAGCTGAAATACATTATTAATGTATCGTGTAATTATTATTATTAAGCACGATTTCTGCCGAGGACGTACGAGCCGATCCAGAGTATCGTGTACACCACCGAGGGACGTGCGGCGCGATCCATAGATGCATCTATCCTGCTGAGGCGTTTGGCCTGCTCCACAAGAAAGGAGGATATTTTCTTATGTACCTCCGGAAGGAGAGTATATTTATTATGAGATAAATTCGGGAGGGAGAATAATTGTTTTTAATAATTAATTGATTTAAACTGAAAATCAAGCATATTAATTTTTCCATCCTTTAATATCTCTATCTAAAAATTCACAATATATTCACATATATTAATTTAATATTAATAAATCAGGGAATACAATTTACACAAGTAATTCATGTTTTGTGTCCTAAACTACCCGGACTTTAGCATTTATAGTAGCTACGCACGGACTCTCGTCACCTCGTGTGTACGTAGCCCCCGCAATTAGCAACAATTATTCAATTTAATCCCTATGGGGTAATTTTCCCCTCACAAGATTAGACAACAGACGTACCTCGTCTCAAAATCCACTTTCCGATTATCGTGTCGCGTACAATTCTTGATTCAATGCCAAAAAATCGGAAACTATCCAAAAGTTATATAAAATAATTAATATATGTTCAATAATTCGAAATTCATCTATTAAATAAATTACTCTATCCAAAATGGTAAAATTCCTAACTTTTACCCCGGGCCCACGTGCCCGGATTCTAGAAATGTTCGGATGAAAACGTTACCCATAATCTCAAGAACTCAAATATATAATTTCTATCCAATTCAATAACCATTTTCGTGGTTAAAATCTCATTTTTATAAAAATCTAGCTTTTTTTACCTAAACCCTTGAGTTCTAAGATTTACTAGTTATAATATACCTATAATCTATGTATTTAACTCAAGGAGTGTGGAATTAACTTACCTTTCAATTGCTAGTTGAACTCCCTTCTCAAAAGCTATGAAATCTCCCGAATATTGAGGAAAAATGGGCTCAAAATGTCTGAACCCCAATTTTTTAACCATTCTGCCAAGTAGTGGTTTCGCACCTGCAGAAGGGGTACCGCACCTGCGGCTTTCGCACATGCGAAAATTCCTCGCAGGTGCGAGTTTCACTCGCCTGGGCCACCGTCGCATCTGCGCAAACATTCTCGCACCTGCGCGTTCGCAGGTGCGTCCACTGTTCTGCACCTGTGATGGCAGGCCTTCTTTCCCCCTTCCGCTTCTGCGATTGAAGCTCACATCATCGAGGGTCGCACCTGCGGCTGTCCAAGCGCATGTGCGAAAATACCAGAAGCAGAAAGCTTCAACATTTTTCTCTCAAGTCCGAAATTGGTTCAAGCCTCGTCCGGTTAACACTCGGGACCACCGGGGCCTCGCCCGAACATACCAACAGGTTTAAAATCATAAAACGGACTCGCTCGCACTCTCGGAACGCGTAAAACAACATCAAATCTAAGAATCATACACTAAACCAAATTGATTCAAACTTAAGAATTTCAAGTTCTTCAATTTACTTCCAATGCGCTGAAATATACTTAAACTACTCAGAATGACACGAAATTTTGCCTGCAAGTCTTAAATCCCTATACGGAACTATTCCCAAACTCGAAATTCCAAACGAACTTCAATTACTCAAAATCCTACTCCAAACCAAAGTTAAAGAAGTTTTAAACCTTCAAATAGTTGATTTTTACTATTAAGCGTCAAACGCTCCCGGGTTATCCAAAACCCAATTCGGACATACGCCCAAGTCCAAAATCATCATACGAACCTATTGGAACCGTCAAATCCCGATTCCGGGGTCGTTTTCTCAAAATGTTGACCTAAGTCAAACTTTCCCTTTTAAGGCTAACTTAAGGAACCAAGTGTTCCGATTTCAACCCAAACGCTTCCAAATCCTGAACCAACCATCCCCGCAAGTCATTAATCATTAAAATCACATACGGGAAATTGTATTTTAGGGAACAAGGGGTTCTAAAAGTTAAAATGACCGGTTGAGTCATTATATTCTCCACCCCTTAAACAAACGTTCGTGCTCGAACGGGTTTAGAATAACACATGATATTGCTTCCACTCAAAAACCATCCATGTTCCCTCCTTATTTCTCTAGCGCTTATTTTACAATTAAAGTGCTTTAAGAGATAAAAAGATCAAAATAATGACAATTAAGAATAAAAGGGTATAAGCTTGTAATGTGGTTGCCACATAAATGTCACGACCCGAAATTTCCATCGTAGGGACCGTGATGGCGCCTAACGTTCTACTTGCTAGGCAAGCCGATGTTAGATAATTATTAATCCAATCCTTATTCAATTCAGTAAATAACAACGAATAAGCTAAAATGAAATACAACGAGTGCAGAATGATATAAAAACTTCAATAATTACTACCACCCGGATCTGGAGTCACAACTCACGAGCTACTATGATTTACTACAAAAAGAGTCTGGAAAGGGAAAATACATTGTTTTGAAGTAAGGAAATAGTAAATGATAACACTAGGGAGAGACTCCAAGATCTGAGGATGCCAACAGATCTACCTTGGGTCTCCTGAAAGCAAATCCAAGCTATTAAGCTTCACAATCAGCTAGAGCCGGTACCAAAATCTGCACAAAATGCGAACAAGTAAACACAGTAAAGAAAAAATGCACGGCATTACCCTTCATGCTTTTACTCTCAACCTCATCATAAAATCAATAAAAATGGCACGAAATCACCCTTCGTGCATTTACTCTCAACCTCACCATAAGATCAATAGAAACAACACGACATCACCCTTCGTGCATTAACTATCATAACAAGGCACGACATCACCCTTTGTGCATTAACACTCATAATGTGGCACGACATCACCCTTCATGCATTAACACTCATAATATGGCACGACATCACCCTTTATGCATTAACACTCACAATATGGCACGGTATCACCCTTCGTGCATTAACACTCACTATATGACACGGCATCAACCTTCGTGCATTAACACTCACAATATGGCACGACATCACCCTTCGTGCATTAACACTCTCCCTTACCATATTGCAATAAACAAATAACAATATGGAGATAGAATAACAAGTACAAGCCTTACTTCAATATTTGGTTCCACAATATCAACCTCAACTTCGGAACCAATACTCAATTATCACCAGAACAACTGTAAACATGATAAGAACGATCAATTTAACAATACTAGTCTAAACATGGATAACATGAACAAAGAAAGCTATAATTGCAAGAAACTAAGCCCCACCCGCATGCATTAACCCCACCCGCATGCATTAACCCCACCTGCATGCTTTAACCCGACTACAATGCATAAGTACTCGTCACCTCACATATACGTTATTCCCCAATATTTAAACATATGGCAAATAGACAAACAAGTCCTATTCCCTCAAGTCAAGGTTAACCACGATACTTACCTCGCTCCAAAGGCCACTCAATGCTTAATTACCGCTTTTCCTCTAGAAGTAACCTCCAAACCACTCATATCTATTCACAAACGACTAAATAATATCAAATATTGCTAAAGAAATCAATTACATTGCATAAATTTAGATTCCCCAAGCTTTCCCCCCAAAAGTCAAAAATTGACCCCGAACCTGCTTGGTCAAAACCCGAGGTTCGGACAAAAATCAATTTACCCGTTCACCCCCGAGCCGGATTATATAATTAGTTTCGGAATCCGATCCCAAATTGAGGTCTAAATCCCCAATTTACAAAACCCCCAAATTCTTCCTAAATCCCTAGTTTTCTACCATGAAAGAACAATGACTAGGGCTAGGTATTTAATGGGTGATGATAGAAACGGAAGAAAATGAGTTAAAGAGTACAAACCTATGAATTAGTGTTGAGTTTTCCCTTCAAAATCGCACCTAGGCCGAGCTCTAATGGAGAGTTTATGAAAAATGGGTAAAATCTAGTTTTTGAAATGTTTTTAAGGTCTGGTCGTCAGGCATTCTTCGCGTTCGCGAAAGGCCTACCGCATTCGCGATGAGCAACATCCCAAATGGCTTTTGCATTCGCGAGTTCCTCTTTACGTTCGCGAAGGCTATTCCCCCTGGCCTCCGCGTTGTTCGCGTAGAAGAACGAGTGTCCCTTCCCCCAGTCCCTCAAGCTTCGCGTTCGCGAGAAGCTGGTCGCGTTCGCGAGAAGCTGGTCGCGTTCGCGAAGGGTAAGCCCCCACTGCCTCGCGTTCGCGACCTAGCTACTGCGTTCGCGTACAAGAAAATCATCCTGCCCCATTTTACCTTTCATGTTCGCGAGAGTACCTCTGCGAACGCGATGAAGGAAATACCAGATAACAGCTGAAGCCAAAAACCAGATTTTTCTAAATTTCAAAACACTCGTAGCCTATCCGAAACTCACCCTAGCCCTCGGGGCTCCAAACCAAACATGCACACAAGTCCAAAAATATCATACGAACTTGCTTGCACGACCAAAAGACCAAAGTAACGCCTAAAACTGCGAATCATTCACGTGGGCGAAGAGTTTTATTTAATTGTTATAGTCTTTTATTTTGAACTCTTAGGGTTACTCCATAGTTATCTTATTAGTGAAGTGAATATTCATTTGTTAATATGGACTAGTTATTAGTATTACATTTTCTTTCCGTACTTTTAGAGTTGGCTTTGGTTTTATTATGTTGAAGAGGTTGGTAATATTAGTGGAAACCTGTTTGTGATTAGTTGGTGAAGATTGTGACTGATTTAGGTGAATATATATAGGTTGTTATATGTTTATGAGACAGGAAAAATTTTGGATCGTCCAAAAAATAACGGAAACTCTGTTCGTTTTTCTGTAAAATACCGATAAGGCTTACTTGGGAGCACTTGCTCCTAAGCGCCGGTCACGACTCTAAATTAGGTCGTGACAAAGTTGGTATCATAGCTTAGGCTTTAAATCCCGAGTCATGGAGCTATATTTAGTAGAGTCTGGTTCATGGGTATGTAGGCGCCCATACTTATAATCTTGAGGCTAATGAACACCTATGATGTTTTCACTTCTTTCATTCCTTGATTGTGCATTTGAGATAACTTGAGATTAACTTTGGATATTTATTTCGTATATGTCTAGGACACGCACACCCTCATCTGCTGGATGTGGTGCTGGACGCGGTACTACCCGAGGTGGCGGTCAAGTTAGGGCTCATCATACTAGAATACATGCCGCTCCTCAACCTGAAGTAGTGAACATGGGCTAACCCGAAGCTGCTATGCCAGATCATGTGCAAGAACAGAGAGTTCAAGACGCTCCACTACTAGTGCCAACTATTGTACCTATTGTTACCTTACATGCAGATGCAGTGGCAAGGTTATTGAATGTGTTAGAGGCATTAGTGCCTACTCAGGGTAGATGTTCAGCTCCTCAGGCCACTTCACAGACACATGCACCTGCACAGACTCATATTTTCGGGAATAAAGAGGTATCCCTGCAAGAGTTCATGAAATTGAAATCACCAAAATTCATAAGTTCTAATAAATCAGCAGATCCTCAAAGTTTCTTGGATGGGACACTCAAGGCAATACATGCTCTAGAATATTATAGTGAGAGGGCCGTGGAGCTCATAACATACAAACTAGAGGATATGGCCAATACATGGTATGAAACTGTATTGCTAGGAAGGGCAGTAGAGGCAACACCACTGACATGGGAAGAGTTCAGTAAGTTGTTCATGGATCATTTTCTTCCGGACAACCTGAGGCAAAAATATTCTAGAGACTTTGAGAGATTGGTTCAGACTCTAGATATGGATGTGTTAACATATAACGCTAAGTTTTGTAATCTGGATAGATATGCTCCTTACTTAGTGCCTACCCAAGAAGCTCGAGTTCAGAGATTTGTTGATGGTTGGTTGGTCGTTTATACAATGTAGTAGCCCCACAGATGAAGACTATGTCCTACTATGATGCAACGTATCTCGCTAATATCGAAAATAAGGGATGTGATAAGTGTGCATCCATTGATTTACATAAGAAGGACAAGACATGCGGGTCTTTCAGTGGCAGTTTTAGTGAAAATCACAGAGTAGGAAGTCAGGGACAATAACAACAAGGTTCTCAAACAGGGACACACTTGTCTTCACAGTCCATATACATACCACATTACATACAGGGTACTGGGGGACCATCATCATCTGGACATCGTAATTCTGGACAGATATATGCCAATACTCCAATCTACCAACCATGTGGTAGATCACATTTGGGCCGATGTCGTGTTCTGACTGGAGAGTGCTTTCGGTATGGCCAGTTGGGACATCACTTGAGGGATTGCCCTCAGCCTTCGAGGAGTTTCAACCAGGCTTCTATTCAGTCAGCTGCACATACTCAGACTACCCATAATATTTCAGGTGCTGAAGGTATATGAAATAGATGTCGAGGTGCTGGAGATCGTGGTACTGTGTATCAAAGACAAGGGAATGCTGGTAGAGATCAGACGAGAGTTTTTGCATTTACTAGACAAGATGCTCAAGCCTCGAATACTGTGGTTATAAGTATTCTTTCTGTTTGTTCATTTGATGCACTTGCGTTGATTGATCCGGGATCTACTCACTCCTATGTGTCCTCGTACTTTGCTTTGAGTTTTGTTAGACAGCCTGAGCTATTGGGTGATATTTTTCTAGTTGATACTCCTGTTGGAGAGTCTCTATTATATGAATACATGTATCGTGCTTGTCAAATTAGGGTTGAGGGTAGAGATACTCTAGCTGACCTTATTGTACTTGATATGATTGACTTTGACATGCTGATGGAAATGAATTGGTTATCTTCTTGCTATGCTATTGTCGATTATCATGCAATGATAGTTAACTTTGAGATACCAAACGAACCCAGTTTTATTCTAAAAGTTAGTCAGGTTTTAGAGATTTGCAAAGTTGTATCTTTTATAAAGGCTCAACGACTTCTAAAGAAAGGTTGCTTGCGTCTCTTAGCTATTGTAAATGACACAAGAACGGAAACAATTAGTATGAAAAATGTACCAGTAGTGAGAGAACTTTCTAGTGTATTTCCTGAGAATTTACCAGGATTGCCTCCGGTACGAGAAATAAATTTTGGTATTGATTTGCCACCTGACACACAACCCATATTGATACCCTCATATCGGATGTCTGCATCAGAGTTGAGGGATCTAAAGTAACATTTGCAGGATTTGTTAGATAAAGAGTTTTATCAGACCTAGTGTATCACCATGAGGTGCACCAGTATTGTTCGTAAAGAAGAAAGACATTTCTCTAAGAATGTGCATTGACTATACATGCAGTTGAACAAGGTAACAATACGCAATAAGTATCCTTTGCCCCCTATCGATGATATGTTTGATCAGTTACAAGGAGCTGTACACTTTTCAAATTCGGTCTGGTTATCATCAGCTTAGAATCAAATATGAAGATAGTTCTAAGACATCTTTCATAACTCGGTACGGGCACTATGAGTTTCTTGTGATGCCTTTCGGACTGACTAATGCTCCAGCGACATTCATAGATTTAATGAGTATGGTGTTTAAGCCATTTCTAGATATATTTGTAATAGCATTTATTGATGACATTCTGATATATTCTCGTAGCCAAGATGAACACGAGAATCATCTGAGGACTGTGTTTCAGACATTGCGAGAACATCGGCTTTATGCTAAGTTCTCAAAGTGTGAATTTTGGATAGACTCAATAGCATTTCTAGGGCATGTTGTATCCAAAGATGGAATTATGGTAGATCCTAAGAAGACAAAAGATGTGCAGAAATGGCCCATACCTACTTCTCCGACAGAGATTCGCAGCTTTTAAGGCTTAGCATGCTATTATGGGCGTTTTGTGCAGGATTTCTCCAGAATAGCAGAAATGATTGTTCTATTTTGTATCATCCTGGAAAAGCCAATGTGGTGGCTGACACATTAAACAAACAATCTATGGGAATTTTGGCACATATAGTTCCTCCAAGGAGACCTTTGGTTGAATATATGCATAGACTAGAGGGTACATGTATCCGATTTAGTGTCGCAAATTCAAAGGTATTTTTGGCTTGTTTTCAGGCTAAGTCTTCATTAGTTGAGCGCATTAAGGCCACCCAATATGAGGATGATCGATTATGCAAATATAGAGATGAGGCCTTAGCTGGTAAAAGCAAGGATATGAATGTTGAAAGTGTGGTGTTCTTCGAATGGGTGACAAGCTATGTGTATTAGACGTAGATGGGTTGAGACAAACTATTCTTGAAGAAACCCATAACTCTAGATACACTATACATTCTAGATCCACAAAAATGTACCATGACCTGAAGCAATTTTATTGGTGGGAAGGTATGAAGAAAGATGTTACTAACTTTGTTTCTAGTTGTTTGACTCGTCAGTAGGTCAAAGTTAAGCATCAACGACCCGAGGACTACTACAACAAATTGAGATTCCAGAGTGGAAATGAGAAAGAATTAATATAGATTTTGTCACTGGGCTACCACGAACCCTTAGAGGTTATGACTCTGTATGGGTGATTGTAGATTGACTAACAAAATTAGCACACTTTTTGCCAGTAAAGACTACATATGGTGGAGTGAGGTATGCACAGATATTTATGAATAGAATTGTCTGATAGATGATCACAATTTACTTCATATTTTTGAAAATCTTTTCAAGAAGCATTGGGTACACGAGTAGATCTTAGTACTACATTTCACCCACAGACAGACGAGCAGTTTGAACATACTATACAGATCTTGGAGGATATGTTGAGAGCTTGCATTCTTGAGTTTGGAGGTAGTTGAGATGCTTATCCGCCTTTAGCTGAATTTTCTTACAATAATAGCTTCCAGTTCAGTATTCAAATGGCATTGTACGAAGCACTGTATGGTAGAAGATATCGTTCTCCTATCAGATGATTTGAAGATGGTGAGACTAACTTATTGAGACCTAACTTAGTACAAGGAACTATTAACAAGTTCCAGTTGATCCGCCAGAGATTGCTCACGACTCAAAGCAGACAAAAGTCTTATGCAGATAAGAGAAGAAGAGATTTAGTGTTCATAATTGGGGACGTAGTGTTTTTACGAGTCTCTCCTATGAACGGCGTGATACGATTCGGGAAAAGAGTTAAGTTGAGCCCGAGGTTTATAGGTCCATACGAGATACTTGAATGAGTGGGAGGTATGGCATATCGTTTGGCACTTCCTTCCGAGTTATCTTTTATTTATTCAGTTCTTCATGTCTCTATGCTTAGAAAATATATATCGAACTCCTCTCAAGTGCATAAAGTGCTGACTATACCGCTCGATGAGAGGTTGTCTTACGAGGAGGAGCCGATGGCTATTGTTGATAGACAAGTAAGAAAGTTACGGTCAAAAGAAACTGTGTTCGTTAAAGTCTTATGGAGAAATCATACCGTTGAAGAAGCTACTTGGGAAGTAAAAAAAGATATGCAAGCGAAATATCACCATTTATTTCAGTCTACGGGTACGTACTTGAGTTAAATTCGGGGACCAAACTTTTATAAGGTGGGGAGGATGTAATAATCCATAATTTTAAAACAAGGACATAATGGTCATTGTAGCAAACTAATTAAATAAAAAAAAGATAATAAAAGAGGGTTAGGGCCGAAGCCCACCAGATGAAAATCTCGCAAAAAAAAGAAAAAGAAGAAAAAGGGATTTAGGGGAAAGGGAAAGGGAATTTGGCATGGCATGATAACTAGGTCCAACAATTGGCATAAAAAAACTAACATTTTAGGATATGGTAGCCTAAAATTATTCTCTCTCTTCTAATGGTTCAACCACCCTCCTAAAATAAGCCCCATCAAAATTATTTTCCTTAAAAATAGCAAATGATATTTAAAACCCCCTCTATCTTCTCTCATAGCAACCATCATCCTAGAAATTATGTTCCATTTCCTTTAGTAGTATCCGAAAAAACTCTCAAATATTTTTTAATTATTTTTCTAGTTTTTTATTTATATATCCAAATATATATATATATACCACAATAATAATTCTATTATTTGTATATCATAATGTATAATATAATAATAATGTGTATATCAAAAAATATATCAAAATTTTATTTTCCTTCTTTGTATAACACATTTCAGATTGAAAATTCAAGTTCAAGACGACTCCATATGTGTATCCCCTATTGTATCCCAGTGATATCTCATGTATATCATGTTCTGTGTATATCCATGAAATTTTATGTTATATACACGATATAAAATATGATATACACGGGCGTTCATACAAAAATTATATTGTATACACGATATACAAAGTGATATACACAGACGTCCATAAAACCCGTGTGTGATATACACTGATATACACAATATACAACGTGATATACACATGTCACAATTGGATTTTTAGGTCTGTTTTTTTTTTAACCTGAAATCAGTCTAAATAACTTCTAATCTTGCTCAAATTTTGTGTATAGCCCCGTCTAGGTATTTTCAACCAATTTCAATTATACCCACTCGTTCAATCTAACAAAAAAAAAAAGAAGAGAAGAAAAACAAAGTTGAAATATATTTTTTCTCTCTTAATTTTTGCTTCTGATTTTTTCTGATATGAGATCAACCTTACCTTTTCATCCCACTGGTTGTTTTTGCATAATTTGCACGAATTTTTGCTAAACTATGAGAGCGAAGGAGAAGATATAGATATAAGGAGAGAAAGGGAGAGGGAAAAGAAAAGGATACGTGGGTTATAGAGAGGGGAGAGAGGTTATAGAGAGAGAATAAATAGGAAGTATTTTTCTTTTTAAATTTGGCTATATAATGCCAATTATTTTGGGGCTGTCTTTGCCAAAATAATTTATTGCCAATAATTTGCCAATTCCTCTTGCATGTTGTTATCGAGTGTCAATATTTCAAAGGGAAACCCACGACAACAAGACTACAAAAGAGGAAAAAATAAAACGGCGTTGGATGCAAACGAGTTATAAGGGAAAAAATTTAAGCACCTGGTAGTAAGTGTTACAATCAAAAGGGAGGAGAATTGAACATATATAACAACTTTCAGTAGAAGTATTCTTCAACGTAAAGTGGTCAATTTTTTCTTTATTTGATTTTGCTTAAATTTCTGGTGGAATGCTTTACATCTCAATTCAAGTGTTTATGGAATTTCAATCGGATATTGTAATTATATATATATATATATATAATTACAATAAGATC